>BJBW01010725.1:8495-23598 GCA_004320125.1 Scolopax mira
TGTCCCTGCCCAGGGCAGGGGGTTGGAACTGGATGATGTCTTCCAACTCTAACCACTGTGGGATTCCATGACTCTAAATTTAATCCCATAGGCTCCAGGGAAGACGATGACAGCACGATCTTAATGCTTGCTTGGATTCCTACTGGTAACACGTAGCCTGCAATCCACCTGATGCCGCAGCACGCACACGCTGTGCACAAACTCAAAGGTGTATTAAGAGGCAGTGCCTCTGCTGGAGCTTATTGATTAAATCTCTCCTTTGACAGCAAATCCCAAACTTTACCCAGGGGGAAAAAAAAAAATAAAAGCTACCAGCCTTTGCTTTTCAGGAGTTGTATTGGCAGTATTTTTTAAAGAAGATCTACAAAGGAAAAGAGCGCGGGACAAGGAAGAGGCATATAGCTGTTTGAAAACAATAATAATCTACTGTGACCACAAAATTATTCACTGCATCTTTATTTAGTGCAGCAGCAGCAATGTGAAAGTGTCCCCCGGGCTGATTCTTCTCTCTAGGGACCGTGGGACCAGAGCCAGCCCTTTGCAAGATGGCAAAACCAGTGGCAGTAGATCTGGCCTTCAACAGGCCTTCGACGACGACATCACTTCCAATCCTGCTTCTCAGAGTTTGTCTGACTCTGTCCTGGGAGACAAGAGTTCCACAAGCATTGCCCATTTCCAGAAGTGCTGGTTTTCCTACAGCTTCGACAATACTCAAACCAGACTTCTCCCAGAACACAGATCTGCAAGCCTCAAACATCAGCAGAGCATCTCTCAAATAGCTTTAAGTCTCTGAAGACAGTTGTCTCTAAACACATACTGCAGAAATAACAGGCCGCACTGCAAAATACACCGTTAGTGTGCACTTGAACGTTCAGCTGTGGACAAAAGAGCAGCTAGAATACCATGACAGTAATAGAAAATAAAAATAGAACAGCAAATTTGCTGTACTGTTAGCCCAGTTCCTCCAAAATCATGAATATTTTGTGCAAATCTGGATGCTCCCCTGCCATTTCCAAGCACACAGAATAAGAGTTTCAAAATAAGAAAAGAAAAAAAAATTAAAAATGATCAGAGCTGTGGTACAAATTCCTTGCAGAGGTGAAGCAGATTGTAAGTCTTCAGCCCAGAAAAGAGATGACTTAAGTCTATTACAGTGATGCAAAATCATGATTAATATAGCAAAGTCTCTCTGTTTTCCATCTACTTCTTTCAGAGCAAGAAGGTTTTCCCATTCTTCCTCTGGAGAGAAGCTGGGTGGGCACAGAATGGAGGGAATGTATCAGAAAAGATACCTCGGATGGAAAGTTGAAGCAGAACACAGTATATGCTCCTTCGTAGCTGCAATAAGAAAATCTGACTTTGGATGCTGAAGAAAGCAACAGGTTTTTTTCTGAATTCCAAAAGCAAAAGGACAGACTTCTTCAAAAAGTGGACAAACATCAAATGCTTCTGCACAAGGCCAGGAAACCCACCAGAGAAGTCACTGGATCACAAGAGAGTGTTTCAGAGAACTGTCACCATGTCCTGTTGGTTAAATGCCTCCTAACACACACCTTCCTGGATGCTGCCGGAGAACGTCGCAATCAAACACTTTTCAAGACAAAAGCCTACCTACAGAGTCACCAAATCAACTCCATCCTGCTTTGTCTGACATGACATGACAGTCCCGCCTTCAAAATACAAAGTTTACTCCTTTTAGGTTTCTATATTGCACCAAAATGGCACAACCAACTCTTAATTAGTTTTCAGATAAGGGGTGAGCACACCTGTGTTCATTAAGGGAACGAAAACACTCGAGTGAACTGGCAGGTGGAAGAATCCACACAGCACTTGGGTATCCACAGGGAAGAACAGAGAGCAACATCGGTCTGAGTATCTGAAGCCTTCATTACAGTTAGAACTCTGTAATTAATAATTAAGCAGAAAACCCAAGTAACGCTGCTGTAAGAAATAGCTTCTCCCAGACAGGAGTACCCCGGCTACCTACGTGTCACAGTTAGTTCCCATCCAGACTGACCAGTCCAACCATTGGCATCCCATCTTTGCTGAACTCCTTGCTTTCATACTCTTCTCTTGCAGTAGCAAAACCGGAGGTACCTACCTTTAAGATCAAAAGCCCAACACCACGATTCAAATGTACTAAACATCTAAGAAATTCCCCAGTGCTTCAAGGAATCAAAACGCAGAGCATTTGTTTAGCAAGTGCTGACGTTTCAATGCCAGCCATTACAAGCCCTTCTCTCACAGGACAGCCCAGAGTAGAACAAATACTGTGTTTCTGCCTCTCCCTTGAACCTCCATTTTCAAATACACACCGTGAAGATTTATATGCTCACGTTAAACATGTTAACTTTGTGGCAGGTTTTCTGCGGCGTAACGTTCAGAAAGAGATTCAATCTTGAAGCACATTTGTCCTAAGTGTTAAATTATAGTATATGTACATTAAGACTTTGAGACCAACCAATACCTACTGGGTATTTCCACAGTCCCTTCAGGGAAGGCTGTCATACACTGCTAGACAGTCCCTGCTCCTTGCTTTTGGAGCCATCCTGCTATTATTTCAGGCAATGGCTTGTTAAGGAAGCCCTTGCAATATAAGCAGTGCTATACATGCACTGAAGTCTCCATCAGACAGTAAAAGGAAACAAAATGAACAGCAGCCACAAGTGGCAAGATGTGATTGGTGAGCTAGTAATTGTGAGCTACTGTATTAAACAGAGAACTAATTCACAGCCATTCGAGGGGAGCGAGCCTATACAGAAACAATTCATCTAATTATGTGCAGCAGAAATTATCAATAAAAATAAGCAAGAAAAATTGCTTTTTACAGTTTCGTACCCATTTGCTTCTTATTATCAAGGAACACTCCACTACTAATGTCCAGGGCACCCAGATTCCTTGAGCAGGGCTGCCTTTCCAGTGGTGCAAGCCCCAATGGCCAATTAGCCCAAACTGAAAACACAGGGAACACTGACATTTCAGTACAAGTGAAGGCCTCTTCACCCATTTTAATGTTAAATTAACACATACCTGCTACTATTAGAGTTTGCCCCTAGCAGAAGTCTGCAAATTTTCCTCACTAACCTTTAAACCAAAGACTATTTGGAAAAATACGCTTTTCACATATTCTGCATAAAATCCCTCATGGTACCATCTACGGACACTTTTGCAAATTACTGCCTCGATCAACAGTTACGGCCACTTTGAAAGCTGAAGGTACCTCCATGTCCTAAAAAGAAAAACCTTAGATCTTCTGATCAACACCATGAAACCCGAGAAGTTCATGTGACCCTTCTTCATTGCAAGGAGTACACAAGAATATCAACATTATTCCTACTTCCACAGATTTCACACCAAAAGCAATACTACCGGGTAGCTAAAGAAGGGTTCTGCTCGTTTCTCCTCTCTTTTTGGACCTCAAGAAGTCCTGCTGTCAAAGCAGAGTCTGTAATGCACGTAAAAGCACAAAAACCAAGACTTTGGGAACAACCAAGCGGATCATGAGTGGCCCTAAGTCCTCCGATGCATACTCCACGACTCTGAACAAAAGATCATCTTTAGGAATATGGAAACACCACATCACATTCACCCTGTGAGAGCTCCAACTCAAAGTGGTCAATACTTGGAAAATTTTATATTTTTTTTAGAGCCAAGCAGGAACACAACTCATAGAAGAGCTGCAGATTCAGAAATGCAACTGACTGTGTGTAAAACCTGGGAATATGTAGATTCAGAAGATTACAGAGCTCTCCTTGACTAGCAAGACTCTGGCAGAGGGTCTGAAAGAGCAGGATGCTTCTGAGCTCGATCCAGTTTCTCAGCAAGAGCAGCAAGAACAAGCAGTCTCACAGATGGATCTGTGTGGGAGGGAGAAAGGATAAAAGTCTGCCTCGGGAGCGTGTTCCAGCTGCTACCGAAGCCTTGGAGGAGTCGGTACAAGTTGGCCAGAGTTACCTACAAAAATCTACTGTCTTGGCTTTTTCTGAAGCCCTCTTCTTTCCCCATCTCATGTTTTCCTCCATCCTAGCATTTCTGCGTTTCAAAGAGCCCAGATTGGAGAGCTGAAAGTAGCACTTGCCAGGTAAATGGATATACTGTGAGTTTATAGACAACAACCATCTCATTTCTTCATTCCTTCCTTGTCGATTACCCTAGCTATAATAATTCAAAAGCACAAAAATCAAAACTCCTTTTAAATACTTGACTGAAGTGATTAAAAAAACCAAAAAATGGCATAAGCTTTTTTAATCAAAATCCCCCTAACGACACGTTCAGTGCCAGGAAGGGGTTGTGTTCCCAGCAGAACAGCCAGCTCATTCCCAGGCAAACTCCAGAACCATTGAAACTTCCTACTGATGCCCGTGACCTAAACAGCGTTTTGATGACATATTAAGATTCTCTCTCTTAATTGGTGCAAATTAAAGCTTCGGCGACGTGTAGCACATCCCCACGGTTTAAAAGGATGACAGTATTATGCTGAACTCCCACTCGAGCTCCCTCTGCTTTGCTGACACCTGCGTGTGGCACCAAACAGCAGCCAAACCCTCTCCCTCTCTGCTGCCGGCACCGCAGACACCGAGGGGAGGAGAAAGGATTCGGGATGGAAAGCTCAGAGATCCAGACACCATTTTTCTGTAGACTGTCTCAATAATGCAGCTTTCAAACCAAGCCTTGTTCTCTTCACCTGCCCCTGCACACACACACACACACAGAGTCTGCCTTTCTCTTTCACACGGCTTGGTACGGCCATAAAAAGGACCCCATCACTTTTATGTAATGACATTTGGGAAACAACCAAAAACCTGCAGCTTGCCAACCACGTTTGCACTCCAGCTCAGCTTCCTCCGCTGCTAAAATGAACAATCCACAATTCTTTACCTGGGGTCATTGTTCAAATGCTCATATAAAGGTAGGGGAAGGCAGACAGAAAAAAAACAACCCCATGTACCTTTTCTATTCACGGACTTCAGCTGTTCCAGCCCCCATCTGAACTTCTTGTTCCTTCTGACAAAGCATCAGAATTACTGGTCACTAGCTGTGCCTAACCCATCTGCTCCACCAGCACAAAATAGCTGAGTACTGTGTCATCAATCACTGTTAATTACTTCATTAACTTGAAAAAAGAAAATTGACTTTTTTTTTTCTTTTAAAAGAACAAACATTGTTTAAGGTCAGTGTAGTTTGTTGGGTTGTTGTTCTGGGTTTTTATTTTAATTGAATGCTATCTGATTACCACGAGAAAATAATTTAGTTTGAACACCAAGGCAACTGTGTGACATAACTGGTGAAATTCTTTTGTCTAGTAAAACATTTCCCCAAGTTTCTTCTGGAACTGACTACACTGCAGTGCTAGTTTTAACCAGCATTAAGTTTAACCAGCAACTTAATTATGGGTGTTCTCAAATACTCCCTGCTCAGTGCCCAGTGTTAACTGCACCCCCACCTACTCCCACTACGCTTTTGAAGTTCTGACCTTTGTCATGCTCTTGGAAAGAAACGTGCCTCAAGGCCTCCACAAACAAATTGCATCATTTTCAAGTGGACATTTAGCCCTCCACTGCTCGCTGCAAAACAGGCACACACAGAGAGATATTACAACGGGCTGTGCATTTCAATCTGCAACACAGACACCCAATTTTATTTTTTTTTTGGCATGGGAAAAAATAAGAAAAAAACCCAAGAACAAGTGTTATTACGCTAACAGGACATACTAAAATCAGTCAAGATTCATACAGCTCGGTGCAAACATTCCCCTGGACTCTCCCACTGCTCAGAGGCTGGGCTGGCTGGTCCCCTGAAGATCTCAGCCCCACTCCAGCACACGAGGCCACCCCTCTTCTGGACAGAAGGGTCCCTCCGTGTCCCCATGCCTCTGGGAAAACACCAGCTCAGCATGGTTCTTTATATATTTTTTCCATGCTCCCATTAAGTTCCTTAAACAGTCGTTGCCAACCTTCAAAAATCTATTTCGTTTGAGAACAATCCGATGCCACTTTCTGAACCTGGAATGCCTCAGGCTGCCTGGAAAAACCCCTCTGCTGTGGCTGTACCACGGCACGGGCAGGATCAACCCCCTTTGCTCCCTCTCCCCACAGAAAAAGGGCTGTGCTTGCCAAAAGGACACTGCAGATCTCCACTCCGGCTCGATTCCACACTTCAGACAGCAGCGTGCCCTCACCCACGAAAGCTAGCACCCTGGGACCCAAACTTTTACTTTTTTGTATGTTTTATTGCTTCTTTCTTACACTGAGCAGCAATACCCCTACCAAACACCACACTTCTCACAGCCCAGTCCTAATGGCCTTGGGTCACTCTTTAATTTCTTCTCCTCATGGGCCTCTGCTTTTCCTCCAGTCAATGAAAATGTGTCACAGTGTACAACCTTTCTGCATTATGTATTTGCATATCTTCTTACTTAAAGGATCTTAACCAGGGCATCACTTAGCCCCAAGTTTTATATATCATAGAATGGTTTGGGTTGGAAGGGACCTTAAAGATCATCTAGTCCCCCTGCCCGGGGCAGAGACACCTCCCACTAGAATATATGAGCATAAAGGATGCTGCATGGAAGGGAGGGGGAAAAAAAATAAAACTTTAAAGGCAAAGTGAAATATAACTTTTGTTTTCTGTATTGGAAAAATCTCCTCTCATCATCAGCAGTGATGATGCTGACATACACCTGTATAAGCATGACAGAGCTGGCAGTCAAACACTGAAATTCAAATAACTGATGGTATACTAAAAGCTAAGTCAACAGTTGGTTTTTCCATGTAAAAAAACCTTTAAACAATAGCTAGATTTTTTTTTTCCTTTAAATGGTGTGTGACACATTAGTTAGCAGTGGTTGGGGTTTTTTTCCTCTCTCTCTCTTCCGGAAAAATCCAGAGACCCACCTTTGCTAAAAGATGCTGCTTTCAGGTGGAGTGTGTCAGGCAGGGAAGGGAGCAGCAGAACCAGCCTCCCAGGGACCCTCCTGCAGCTCAGGGATCACGGGGACAGGGGGCAGGTCTGGGGACACCATCCGGGCCCTGCTTTATCTGCCAAAGCTGCTGAGATCTTCCAGCCCGAGTCTGCTGGTAGCCTACAGGGCTGGTAGCCACGGGAGGATAAAGCAAATATATAGGCCTTTGTATTTGACAGGGTTCCAGATTTCCCACTCTCTCCGTTTTTAAGTCACACTCCCGAGCCACAAACATGGCCAGAATAGATAATTAAATCAATCACCGGAAAAATGTAAAATTCCTATGTTGAAATACTTCAAGTGGGGTTAGATTTTTGATAAAAAATAGAATCTTATGTCAAATATTGCAGATGACAAGCAAGAAAAGCAAGGAAGGAAAAACTGCCATTACTCATATTTCAGGGGTTTTGGGCTTGGTTTTTCTTGATTTGTTTTATAACATTGTCAAAACAAAAAAAGGACAAAGCCTTTTAAAGTAGTACTTGCAGGTCACCTTTAGAGAGACAGAGGCCATCAAACTTTTGAGAGTTCACCAGCTGCTGCTTCCAACAGGAGGGTTCTTATTTAACTCAGGGTGAAGGTAGAGCTCCATTTACCTTACGATTTAGACCACATTTTATTCAGCCCATTTCGTCTGTTTGCACAATACAAACATAGCAAGACAAATTGGAATTGTTTCTTGAAATATAAAAGCTGGATTATCAAGCCACAAAAACTGGGACATACTTCAAGGACTGACACCATATCTGCCACGGGGATTTTTTTTTGGTAGATCTCAGAACACTCTCAGTTGTCAGCTGAAAACACAAACTTCCAACTCAGTATCCTCAAGGATGCCTTAAAGCCCTCGCTTAGATATGCAAGGATCAAAATTCTGCTAAATTTCTATGATCTAGATTAGTTTATCCTGCTGTTCGTGGCTTCACATACTACACGGAATATACAGAATATTCTTCCCTGTAAGATATTCCTCTTTTGTGGCAGACCAAGAGAAGTACTTGAAACCTCCTGTTGTCCCTCTTCAGCCTCTCTCTCAATGATTGGAGCACAAACCTCAGGGTCCTGCATTCTGAGTTCTGAGGCTTGGGTTCTCACACCCCTGTGTGCTCCTAAATACCCTCCTTACACCTTCCCGCTCACAGCTTTCGCTACCACACCGAGAGGAATCGCTTGGATTTCAAGGTGAGGGGCCATTAGTCCCCAAATTAGTCCCCAAATTCTGCTGTGCAGAATCTCCTTCCACTCCATCACCTGCTACATCCCATACTCTAAAATAGATGAACAGGAAAGAATAAAGGACACTTTCAAAATCTCCGGGTTTGTTGTTTTTAAATGTTAATCTGGATGAATCCTGTCCTACCACTAACAGAACGATTAGTAAATTACATTATGGCAGAGGGAAAATAAATGGTCTGATAGCCATTGCTATCCCTCGAGCTCACCCTGGGGTCTCTTTCTGGAGGAAGGCACTGGCAATGCAAAGCTAGTTCTACAGCGCACCTCGAACCACACATAACTCCTTCGGATTTTAGTCCTTTCCGAAAATGTACATTTCAGCACCAGTTTGAAATTGCAGCAAGAGCAGGCAGCTGCTGCAAAGCAAACACGACTCCCTGTTCCCTCCAAACCCTCTGCAAAGCACACTCTGAGGCTGGGGCAGGGGGAAAATCTGTCAGAATCTTTTTTTTATTTTCCCCAGAAATGGAATGGGGAGATAAGATCAAGTGAAAAGGAGCAGAGGCTGCTGACATATCTAGATGTACATTTCTACCCGGAGTGCAAGATGAGAGCAGCATTCAAAATCAACTTCAATTCCACTAAAATATATTACATTAAAGCCGTAGAGACAAGTCCACACAGAACTATCCAGAACGGTTCCCTCTGACCAAGACAGCTTTACTTCTTATTCAAGGAAACACTGAACAAAGGTGCCTATTAAAAAAAAAAATGGTTTGACTTTGAATATCACAGTATTTATTAATAACTTTGGACATTTACTTCTTAGAACTTTAATTTGGAAATACTATCAAAAAAGAATCTTACATAAATCTGTAAACCACCACCCTGGCAAAGCTGCATCAATTATCAGTTACAAATCCTTCCAGAAACCAGGAAAGAGCTTGTTGCCCAGAAGCCACAAACAGCAAATTTCACACCAGATTTCAGAGAGAGGTGAAAATAAAGGCTGTATTGACCATACATCCCTAAAGACAGATATTAAAGAGCAAGAACTGAGGTTTACGTGACTTGATAGCAAATGATAAATTCAGACACTAAGAGCTGTTTCAAAAGGGCAATACTTGGACATCCATCTGTTGTCCTCGATGTTCCGAGAGGGAGACACACCAAGCAGAAGTGTATGTATTTATATGAAAATACAAAATATATATATTTTTACATGAAATGTACGCAAAATAAAGAGATACCTCTGAAAACACCAGAACCAAAGAAAGCATTTCTTTTTATTTTCACTTCATTTTATCTGCCTACTACCTCTGAATCAGAGAGACAAGCTCAAAGGCCAGTGCTGGATATAGCCTGAGACACACATTTTGCATATTTATAAGCAAGACCGAAAGCAGCTCTTCCCTACTATGGCAGGGACCAAACTCAAGTTCAGTAACTTATTTCATTCAATGAGCATGGTTCCTAAAAGAAGAAGAAAAGCACTCCAGCTAGGACACCTGCTTGACAGCTCTTCTGAGACAAAGTCAGCTACCTAACAAGCATGTGGAATTTTAGCAATTGCCAGTATCAAAAAAATAAATCAGTACAAAAGGTAGGAAGATGTAAAAAAGAAAAAAAAAAAAAAAAAGCCTCCCACATACGGCACAAGACAACAGAAACAATCTACCCAGAAATGTTAGTCACTGCAGAGAGATTAAAGCAACCTGCAACTCTCCAAAAGTAGGACTTGTCCCCAGCAGTGAGGACTCAGGTACTACCACCTGCAGGAAACCATCTCCAGATCTCCCCACACCTGAGGTAAATATAACAGACAGCAATTTCACGAGAGACCTCTCAGCAAAACTCCCCACGCTGGGGCTCCTTCCATCACATCCACCCCAAGCCCCAAAAATCACCTGGAGACACGGCTTGCACTCTCTTTCTCATTTCCTAGTCCTCCTGCAGCTGCAGGAAAACGTTAGTACCTTTTCCTATATTTGCTAGAATTTCACACCCACGCTTGCTGGCTGGCTACAGCATATGCTCAGAACGCAGTTATCCATATTCAGAGCCTGTAATAATTTAGATTTTCATTGCCAGTGTTAAGAACAAGCCTCAGAGCTATAAAGTGAGGCCCTGGAATTTAAATAGATGATAACGTTGTAAATAAAAGGAAACAAATTCCTTAAGGAAAACGTTTTCACATGCCAGATCAGTTCCCAATAGTAACTGCTCTGCTTTGACAAGAGATAAATATTTACAGTCTAAAACAGAGAACACCTTGTGTTGCAATCCTAGGAACGCAAGCCTCATCAGTCCCCAGTCTACTTCAGAGGTTACTTTGATTAGTTTTTAAAAAACACAAACAAACAAACAAAAAAACCGGCACCAAAACCAATCTGAGTACTTAGAAGCACACACGAGTCTCCTCATTTACACCATCAAAAAAACAAAAAAAAAAAGGAGGTAGTCATATAGTCAAACAAACTGGATGCAGAACAGATTTTCACAAAAGGAGACCTCACCCCCCGGGGAATGTAGACAGTTTTACAGCAAAAGTATAAATTATTGCCAAGAATACGCTAACTTTTTAAAAATTATTATTTATTTCAAGCTAATCTAACTTGCTCCTCTTTACAGTTGCTCCAGTGAATGTAGACACTGAAAACTTTTCTTACTGGAGCAAAAAGGCAGCAAGGAGGATCAGATGCCCATACCAAAATCCTTGGATTGGAGGGTACCCGACCGGGAATACCCTCAAGAGAAGGCAGAGAAAGCCCAGGCCCCCGTTTGTCAGGCTCTCTCTCAGCTTCCAAACGTTGTGGCTGGATCAGCTCCTTCCAGCAGAAGAAAAAAATGTGGGGAATGTCATTCATAATGGCACTTAAGAAATCTAGGAATTGAAAGCATACAATAACTGATACCCTTCTCATGAGGGGGGGTGATAAGCCCCATGCAAAGATGCTCTCCTTTCTGGCATTAGGCAGCTGTGCCTCAAGTTTTGTGGGTTTTCTGCCATTTTAGAGGAGGCAAATACCTACTCAAAAAAAATAAATTGCATTCATGTTTATGTAGTGCCTATGCAGTCCTACCTCAACTTCTCACAGGACCTGCAGGAGTTTAGCTGTTACACTGCAGGATTTCATATCTGGAGTGTTATATTCATCACCCAACTGCTATTTTGAATTTTATGGCACACATCCTTAGAAGTGCTGCAGCCTGGCTGCCAGCAGGCTTACAGAAGAGGTCGATGTCTATCTCAGAGTCTCAGTTTTCTTCCTTCCTTCTCCTCTTACAATGGAATTATTACCCTGGGCAAAATTTTCCTACTTTGACCTTACTCACACACGTGGCCAGCATTACCCTGTGATAGCACGTCCTGGGTCAGTTCAGCGTTTCTGCCTTATGTTCTCTGCACAAGTTCTTCATTTGCTCCCTGCTTTCAGCACGCCTGGATGCCAGTTTATTTTTAGACCAGCATTTTTTATAGCAAAGACCAGAAGCAGTACACTTCCAGTGCCAAACTGAATTCACCTGAGATTTCTAATACTGTCAGTAATTAACATAAGGACACTTTAATCTGATGGTCTCAGAAAATTGGTATGAGTTCCATGTCTGCCACGGAGAACCACTGTCTATCCCTGGGCAATCACTGCAGTGCTCTCCCATCAGCCCCACACCACCGCCCCCGGGTTACCAGCCCCAAAAAGGGATTCATACCATTCACCTCTCCATCAAAAGAATGGAGAGTGTTTTGGTTTTTCATGTGTGTGCAAGCTTTCTGCACTGAGAAGGACTTGATCCACCCCACCAAACACAGCAGCAGCTGGATCTTTACGCTTGCAGTGCAACGAACCAGACACAAGAATCAGATTCATCAGGTACCACCACCTATTTCTATTTACAAAGCAGAGGAAACATCAGCAAAAGGTACCCACACACAGCCACAGAGGTGAACAAGACCACGTAATCTGTGTAAATCCATCCAAAACCAGCATGGATTGCTCGTAAATTTCCACAGGTAAAGTGTTTTCTGTTTTCAACAATTCACAGTATGTGCTCATAAACAAGGTTTCAACTTACAAGGCCATCTTCTTCAAGGTATACCATAGCCACGAACAGTTACACTTTGTCCTGAACTCACATCAACACAAGCTTTTTTGTCTACTGATCCAGAAGTATCCAGCTCTCCTGCATTATGCTAGGTTTGATAATGTATAATATAAAAAGTCAGGTTCCCATTCTCTCTCGCAATTTTCTAGTTTCTGCAGAGCTTTGAGCAGTAAGTATATTCCCTAATGCTAAGATTTCATTCACAATTAGGATTAAGCCCATCATCAAACGCTGCGTTCGAGGCAGAGGGTGCAGACGAGGTGAGAGCAGCGCACAGCACTGACTTCTGTCCAGGGATGAAGAAAAGCCCAATGGAAAGGCATCCCCCTTTCTAACAAAGCATGCAATCAGAATAAATACCCTGCTCTTCACTTCTAGTCTTCTCCCTCCTCCTCTGGATCGTGCTTCCAGGCTGAAAATCCTGTGAGAGGCAGCCTTCACCCCAATGAAATGGAGACGTCGCCTCATTTCAGCCTCCACCAGGATGTGACAGCACGTAAGAACTGGAGGAAATAAGGAAATCAAATTTTCTCCCAACCCATCGCCAGTAGATTCAAACGGAACATCAGTCTTGGGTGGAAGAAAGGCACAAAAGAATCCATACAGAAAAATAACTTATTTTAGGAGGCTCATTTACATCAAGTGGGTGAGGGAAAATGGCAATGCAAATATAGGTGAGAGCAGCCAATTTCTGTTCCAGTCCACTGGAAGGATGGGTTACTCAGCAGGACATTTAACACTAGACTCAAACATACTGACTGTGTGCGGGCTCTTCACCTTGCTCTCCCTTCATCTTCATCACAGGAGGAAGACGAGACACCAAGTTTTGAGCAGACTCACTACCAAACCCCTCTGCGCCTTGCTTTATGGCACCGTGGTTGAGTGAGAGCAACGGAGCTAAACTGAGAGAATTTCTGTTAGTTTCTGGCAGCAATCATCAGCTGCAGCAGAGGTGAGGTTTAGGGAAATTCAGGGGGTGGTTTGTTGACTAACAGCAGAAAACAGCAATGGTGACCAGGGAGCAAGAAAGGGCTGTGCTTGGCACCCCCAGCACCGTAGGGGGCCGTGTCTTTCACTCCCCCTGAAGCTGCGACTGCAGCACAAACCACACTCAACCTGCATCATCTCCTTGGGGAGGCAGCAGGAGACTGCACCTTCCTTTCTTGCCCTCTCCATCTTCTAAAGGGTGCCACCACTCCGAGAAGTCCCCTCCTGACTCAGCCAAAGCACTAAGTACAGCAATTTTTTCATTTTTATTTAAAGTGTTGCTTCTCCAGTCAGTATACTCTTTTTTTTTCGTTTAAAGAAATGAGCTGGGACTGTTTAGTCTGAGGAAGAGGAGACTGAGAGGTGACCTCATCACTCTACAACTATTTGAAAGGACACTGTGGAGAGGTTGGTGCTGGTCTCTTCTCCCAGGTAATTAGTGATACAACAAGAGGGAATGGCTTCAAGCTACAACAGGGTAGGTTTAGACTGAACATTAGGAAAGAGTTTTTCACAGAAAGACTCGTCAGACACCAGAATAGGTTGCCCAGGGAGGTGGTTGCGTCACCATCCTTGGATGAATTTAGGAGTCATTTAGATGTGAGCTATTGGGGAATATGGTGCAGGGGAGAACTTTGTAGAGTAGGGTTGATGGTTGGACTCGACAATCCCAAGGGTCTTTGCCAACCTGAATGATTCTATCCCACCTCCTTCCAAATTAGCCAGCATTCCAAAATACCTGCCCCACCGCCACTGGGCTTTTCCTTTCTCGCTGCCCGGCGCTACCAAGCTCTCAAGGTTCAAACTCACAGACTATTCCATTTTGCAGAATCCTCAGCACTTTAAAGGTGTTAATAGCCCAGGTTTTCTTCGCTTTACACTTTTGTGCATGTTATTTGAGCAGAAAAGCAAAGCTCATTGCTTTACATTCTCTATGAACCTGCAGCAAGAAGCCAGGCCATTTGTTTCTATCTAGTTGTTTTTGTTTACTGCAGGAACTACCTGTATTTGGGATTTTAACAGAATCCAGAACAAACACTAACAAAAACTAGACAAGTGTAGCCTCCCATGGGGAAAAATGTAACTTTCCTACTACTTTGACCAACACTCCCTTTCTGAATACTTGTTGGGGAGAGCATATATCAGAATTCATTCATTCTTTGAGGCTTACATTTTGGATCATTTTCTTGGAGTGATGCACACTGGAAAGTTTTGTCAACACATCATCAGAACTAGGTCGAACATTGTTCCACTGAGCAAACACAATGTGAGGTATTTTAGCCTATTAGGAGAACGCAGCACGGAACAGGTATGTTAGCTGACTGGGGAGAACCTTGTGAAAGCTACAGGTCGAAGTAAGATGAAAACTCAAAGAGGAAGACAACTTGGAAAAGAGGAGGAGAAACAGCATAATGCGCTCATCTACTTCTAAACTGGAAGAGCAAATCTGAATACCCACTTATTCAACACAAAACGCTCAAGGACACGAGTGTAGACACAGCTGTGATGCTACACCTTCCTACCTACACCCCCTCGTGCAACACAGAGGGGACAAAGCCCACCAGCTCAGGCAGTACAACCCTTGCACGCCTTGCACTAGTGACAGGCCGGTTCTCAATAACTGCTGGTTCTCAAATTGAATTCAATGCAAATTGTCTCAGCGTGCTAATGTCATCACACGCATCTGACAAATGGAATTTGATTTTAAATAGAACGAGCCAGAGTATACTAATGTGCACAGAATTTAACAGTAATTAAGTCTTACCGACAGACACTTCATTAAAGCATCAGCTCTTCAGCAAAATTAATAAAGGGAATTATTTCCTATGTGTGAAATACCAAAATTCTTCACTACTCATGAAAGATAAATGGAAT
>BJBW01010726.1:0-40202 GCA_004320125.1 Scolopax mira
ATGGGGGAGAGTTGCTTGGGGCGGGGATGGGAGGGGACGGCAGGGTGGAAAGAGGAGCTGCAGGCAAGGAGCACTGGGCAAGGATGAGTGCCAGCATGTGCCAGGCACCCCGTGCCCACCTTCATGGCTTAGCCCATGCTGGGTGGGAGCAGTGGGCACCAAGCACATTCCAGACCTGTGGAAAGCTGCAGCAGGTGCCACCTCCCTAGAGGGGAGGTGTCACATCCACCCTGGCTTGCCAAATAACCCCCCCATGGCAGACTGTGGCCTCTTGTTCCTGGTCTGTAAAATCGTCTCTGGGAAAAAAAAAACAGGAAATTTGGGGAGCCACTGGTGCTTACTTGCCAAGGAGACATCAGGGTGC
This sequence comes from Scolopax mira, assembly GCA_004320125.1. Taxonomy (NCBI): domain Eukaryota; kingdom Metazoa; phylum Chordata; class Aves; order Charadriiformes; family Scolopacidae; genus Scolopax; species Scolopax mira. Next base: position 365 of record BJBW01010726.1, read on the forward strand.
AGTGAGTGGTGCACCTTTCCCTGCCCCAGCTGTACTTCCCCTACCCCTCTACTCTGCACTCGTGAGACCCCACCTGGAGTACAGCGTCCAGCTTTGGAGTCCTCAACACAGGAAGGACATGGACCTGTTGGAATGGGTCCAGCAGAGGGCCATGAGGATGACCAGAGGGATGGAGCACCTCTCCTATGAGGACAGGCTGAGAGAGCTGGGGTTGTTCAGTCAGGAGAAGGCTCCGGGGAGACCTTTCAATATCTAAAGGGAGCCTACAGGAGAGCTGGAGAGGGACTCTTTGTCAGGGAGTGTAGTGACAGGACAAGGGGCAATGGTTTTAAATTGGAAGAGGGGAGATCTAGATTAGATATTGGGAAGAAATTCTTTTCTGTGAGGGTGGTGAGACACTGGAACAGGTTGCCCAGGGACATCCATGACTTGATGCCCCATCCCTGAAGGTGTTCAAGGCCAGGCTGGATGGAGCTTTGAGCAACCTGGTCTACTGGGAGATGTCCCTGCCCATGGCAGGGTTGGAACTAGATGATCTTTAAGGTCCCTTCCAACTCAAACAATTCTATGATTCTATGATTTCCATTAGTCATTGCAGCCCAAACGTTCATGGCCATCCCAGCAATCAGAGCATGTGGATTTAAAGGATAAATGAAATGCCAGGCAAAACCAGCCGTAAGGCCAAAGTAGTCAACCTCCCATGGCTCCCTTCACCGTGGTGCCAGCAGCACACACTTGTTCCTGGGCAGCAGGGGTGGAAAATGACCCCCAGGACCTCAGGATACAAAACCAGGCATGGCACACAAAATGCGTGACAGCTGGAGGAAGGCAAGGGCAGTCCCTAGCTCAGTGCCACTGGCACAACAGAGGGGTTACATCAACTCAGCTGGTCCCGTCCTACCCTTATGGCTGTGTCCTACATCTCCAGGACCTCATCACCACTGTGGTCTCCACTGAGCAGCTTGTGGGGCTTCTCCACATGCCTCCCTCTCTCTTGGGGCTTCCCTGTGCTTCAGTCCTGGTTTGCAGATGGCATTCCCTCATTTCCTTACCCAAGGAGCACGGCTCACATCCTAAACTCTCTCTGAGATGCCACCATCCTCCCCCAGTCTTCCTGGCCCGACAGGCCTGTGTGAGCTGCACCTCTCAGACAGGTAAGGCTGCATTTTTGGGGAGGGACATTTCAAAATTGAGGAAATGCCCCAAAGGGGGCAGTCTGCCAGGGAGCTGGTGTCCAGGAGATGGCAGGGTTGCATGCCATCACTTGCAGCACAGATCCAACATTTTGGGGTGCAGGGGACCTGGCCACTGCCAGTATTTCCAGATTTCCAGCCCAGAGAGAGCTTTGCTGTTTCCTTTTCTTTTTTAAGGGGAGGGGGGAGGGAGGGGGCTTAACCCCGACTTTTCAGCTGTGTGGGATTTTTTTGTCCCTTTTCTGGTCCCTTCCAGTCCCAGGCTGCGCTGCAGAGCTGGGGGCTGGCAGGCTCCTTGTTTACACCGGTGCTGAGCCATTGCAGCTGCTCTTTCGAGAGTTGACCTGTGCCCCAGTGGGGAGAAGAAAATACCTCACCATTAGTTGAGGGACTGGTTGCAAGAAGCACTGCCCTTCCAGGAAAAACAGGCAGCTGAGGTTGTCCTCCAGCCACCAAGCCCCGGGGGGATGCGGAGAGGGTTCTGCCCTGTTGCAAGGATGTTGGAGTGTTACTAAGGGCTTTGGGGGCGGGGGGGGGGGAAATGGGACCAGCAGCAGAGCTGGTGTCTCTTTCACCCTGACAGGCTTAGCACACACACCCCAGCAGCATCTTCTTGGCAAGGTGAGCCTTAGGTGATGCATGAAATACCCTGCCCACGGAGCTATGTGCCGAGCAGCTTGGCAAGCTCCTCAACCAGGGCCTAGAGATGCAAAAAGCAGATAGGGAGCCACGAAGAGTGATGGGGGAGGGCTTTTGCATGTCCAGAGGAGAGCCACCAAATTTGTGAGGGGTCTGGAGAAGTCATACAAGGAGAGGCTGAGGGAACTGGGCATGTTTAGTTTGGAGAAGAGGAGGATGTGGGCAGGACCTCATTGTCCTCTACAGCTACCTGAAAGCTGTAGAGTAGAGAGGTGGGGGTTGGCCTCTTCTCCCAAGGGAATAATGACAGGACCAGAGGAAATGGTCTGAAGTTGCAGCAGTGGGGGGTTACATTAGATACTAGATATTAGGAAGAACTACTTCACTGAGAGAGTGGTCAGGCACTGGAACAGCCTGCCCAGGGAGTCACCATCCCTGGAGGTGTTTAAGAAATGTGTAGACGTGGCACTTCAGGCCATGCTCTAGTGCCTGAGATTGTTGGGTTTTGTCTCTCTGTGGGTATATTGGTTTGGGTTGTGTTGTGGGTGGGGTTTTTTGGCAGGTTTTGTTTTGTTTTGTTTTGTTTTGTTTTGTTTTTGTGGTTGGCCTCGACGATCCCAAAAGTCCCTTTCAACCATGAAGATTCTGTGATTCCGTGATTCCATGTGCAGGGATGGAGGAGCAGCCGGACAGGAGAGGACCATGAAGTGGCCCCAGCTTGTTAATGTTTAACCCATCATTTAGGGGACAGGGACAGCATGTTGGGGCCAGCGCAGTGTCAGCGCAGGGAGGGAGGGCAGCCAGCGGCTGGGCACATGCAAGGTCACCTCCCTGACGTGGGGGGGAGACCTGCATCGCCCTGTGTCATCAGTGGCACCCAGCACCCATTCTGCTCCCCATAAGCCCCAGGTCTTAATCATTGCGAAGCAGCTTTGCTGGGGGTGATGCCAGTTCACTTGGAAGAGGGCCCGCTGGGGTTGTGTGACCCAGGATGCCTCAGCCATGAGGCTTCAGGGGATCAGCTGAAAGGAGGGGGAAGGGAGGGAGGGATGCTGACTTCAGCCTCCCTCATGAAGCACGAAGCCTGTCAGGCAGAGCCATGGAGTGATGTTTGCACACATAAAGCCCCTTTTTCTCTAGGGACATTGTCCTCAGAAGCCCAAGCAGGCCCAGGGCTTGCAGGGGTGGCTGGTGTCGTGTTTTAGGGCAAGTTTGTCTAATGAGGGGGGAAAAAAACCAAAATGGTTTCCCTGTAAGCAAACAAAGCTTGACTTTTTTGCTTTTAAAGCGCAACTAGCACAAACAGTGGCAAAAGTGCAAACACTGATAATGCTCAGAACATTTTGAGCTGTGCAAACAAGCCAGAGGTGAAGATGTGTGTGTTGAAATGAAGGGGTGAGGGATACCAGGGGGAGGAGTGCTCCCAGCCCCCACCCACCCCCTCACGCCAGAGCTGCCCGAGGCAGCAATGCTGAGCCCAAGTTAGGGGTGGAAGCAACCCCCAGGCAAGCAGGGTTGAATGTGAACCCTGTGGAGCACAAAATCCCCACCGAGGTAGGATGCAGATGTTATTACGGCATTTTTAGCCCCAGCCTGAGGCTATGCCCTATCCCAGCAGCTGCAGAGTTGCATAGCAAAGCCACCAGACCCAGGCAGAGCTGTGTGTTCCTGTTCCTTCCCTATCCTGACAGTCCATCATCTGTGATCATTGCCTGCACAGAGCATCCCACCGGCATCTCAGACCCTGTGTAGCAGACAGCATGCTGCCCCTGCCTCATTTTTTCCCCTTCTTCCCCTACCCTGCTTCCTCGTTCCTGGGTGGGTGGCCACATCACATATGCCTTGCACACCTCCTGCAGCTTTGCTTTTCTCCTGCCAAGCTCTCCGAAGCCTCCTCCAGGTGATGAACCCTAAGCAGCTGTTGTATATCCCAGTCCTGCCCCACTGGCTCCTTGCCTGGTGACCACCAAAGCCTGTTCCCCATGGCCCTGCACCCCTCAGGGCACATTTTGCCCTGGATAGGAGAGGGGAATGCACGGGAAGCTCAATCCTTGCAGACATGAAGGGAAGTTTACAGGGAAGCAGAGCACCAGTGCTGTAGGTAGGGATTAAAGTCCAGCTCCTCAAGAGACATTCAAGCACCTGCCTCCTATTACTTAGGATTACCAAGCAGGTTGGGAAACGCAGGCCACTGCAAACTGGGTCAGAAGAAGAAAGGGACAGGCCGTGGATGGATCACTGGATAATCAGGCAGAATGCAGGGACTTCAGCCTTTATCTCATCTCCATCCCTCCAGATCCTCATGCACCACAAGGTCTCTCTAGGCTCTTTCTGCTGCCAGGGAAGAGATGCCTGGAGTCAGGGTGGCCCCATTCCGCATGCATCCCTTGGGCTCTTGGCACAGCCTTCCTCACCCCAGCACGAAGGGATTACCAAGTTTTGCGTACGGCTGACGAATGCTTCCCTAATCCAGCCCCGGGAGGGGGAAAAGCTTTTCTTATTAAAATCGTTGCCCGCCCCCGTCCTGCACTCTCCTTCCCAACCAGGCTGACATGTGCCTGCTCAGACACCTTCCCGGCTGCCCCATGCCCCAAGTGATGGGGTCACTGCCAGCCAGGAGTTTCCAGGAAAACAGTAACCCAACGGACCTTTCCCTCTCTGCAAGAAAATGAGCCCAGCCTCCAGCACCGCAACTAATTTCCATACAACCAGGAAGACGTGAATACTAGGGAGGATTTGCTGTCTCTGCCAGGCCTACCCAAAATTGGCCAGTTCAGCATGTAACCGAGGGAAGGGACAGGCAAACAGAATGATGACACACTCGCTTTTCTAAGTCTTGAGAAAACAGGCTGAAGTACAGTACATAAAATAACAAAAAATAGACATACTGGGATAAGTTCTGATCCTTTGGGACAAAATAATTTTTTAATTTTTTTTTTCTTTAAAGGTAAAGCTTCCTTTATGTTTGCTCCTAATTCTGCCAAGCCTCTTCTGAGTGAAGATTTGGGGGATTTTCCCAGCTGAACTCCATTTCCTGGTAGGAGAGACCAGGGCAGGAGAGCTTGCAGTGCTCAGATTCAGAATGAAGAGGCGACACACATCAGATGCACCTGGAGTGGTTTTGGCCCAGTGTGGCTAAGTGATATAACCAAGGCTGGAGGCCAAAGGCAATAAGGGATTGCAGTAAAACAGCTCGGCCAAGCCAGCAAAGGGGTTTTCTCAGGAGTGTCTTCGCTGGCTGATGTGGGTGGGATCCTGTGGGATCCCACAGATCAGAGCCTGGGACATGCACCCATCATGGACATGCTGTCCCATGGTTGTACTTGTGATATTCAAGGAAGAAGCTAGGTGAAATGGGTGCTTGATGCTGTCAGGTTTTTAGAACAAGCTGTCATTCTCAAATAGGGCTCTTTCTCCCCTGCTGCTCACCCCAAGCACTCATCTACCTTCTAAAAGTCATGAGGAGCATCTCTTGAGTTACCGAGCCCTATAAGCACCTTTTTCCCCCAGCCCTGCCCCATGGGGAGCTCCTCCACAATGAGCAGCTGTACCTCACCTGCAGGGCACTAAACATTCACAGCTCCCTGAGGAGCAGGAAAGCTATTTTAGAGGCTTCAAAATTGCAGCAGCCCAAATTACTTCCTGAACTGGTGATTAAGTTATTCAGGCATCTGGCTGTGCAGGTTTAAAGTGGCTTGCTCATAAAAATGTTACTCCCAGATAATTTTCTTGAGTTTTCCCATTTTTCTCTGTGCTACTGGGATGTGGAGAAATAATCTTCTTCTGGTGAGCTCGTTCAGGATGGGACAGGAAGGTATTTTTGTGTGTATGCACACTCATAGTAACCACATACCCATCCTTGGAGTCTGACACCACCTGTCCAACTTTAGGCTGAAAGGCAACCAAAGGACTATAAGAGGTAAAATTTACCCAGGTGTGGCTAGCAGGGGCAGATGGGTTTGGGGTGAGGCTTGGAAAGGAAAGCCACCATGTCCCTTGGAGCACTCAGCCCATCACAAACATGCTTGGGCTTCCTCTGCGGGGCCCCAGGGAGGAGAAGCTGGGTCGGTGCCCTCACCACTAGGGCAGCGTGTGTCCCAGCCAGGGTCAGGCGCCTGCATCACGCACCAAGGCATCGCCACTGACAGGCACTTCACAGCTGCTTTGAGGTGCTGCCAGGGACTGCAGGTCACAAATGCCAGCAAATCAGAGCCATTGTGCTCCATCGCTTCCCCATCTACCCTACGCTGCCCCATTAATAGCCCCTTTCTCTACCCAGGAAACGTGATTCTGCATCATCCCATCCCCACTACAAACACTAGCTCTGCTCCAGACTGGCTGCCTGTGCCTTCCATGGCTGAAGACTGCAGGATGTGGGTGCACCTTCAACCCTCTGCACCCTCACCCCTCCAAAAAACCCACCAAACACTTTAATTTTCTATTAGTCAGAGCCATGCCATGGTTTGGGTTGGCGCATTCAGAAAAATCTCTGCTGCCACAGTGTCTGTAAGCCATTCCACCAAAAATGGTTCTTATTCTCTGATGACTGCAGAAGCATCTCCCCCACTCACCCCACAGCTGATGCTTGGTATACCCGGAACAGCCAGTGCCCAACAGTGGGTGCCCCCAGCTCAAGGGCTGGAAGAGGTGGATTCTTTGGAGACTCTCTGGGAATATGAGCCACCCAGCCAAGCTGTTGTTCTCATTTTTTATTCAGCGTTAAGGAAATCTGCACCATTCTGCCGTCAGCTCCCCATCCCAGAGGATAATTGATGCTAACGTCATTTCATTTTGGTCCAGCTGCAGGGCTCAGGAACAGATGTTTCATTGTTCAAATGGAACGCACAAACTAAAAAAAAAAAAAAAAGAAAAGAAAAGAAAAAAAAAACAACCCAAAAAGCGACAAACCCCAACTAATTTGTGTTTGCAGTGAGGTCAGCCTCAGCTTCCACTCCCCAGAAATGCGAGGAGACAGAGCAACAGCCCCAGGGAAAACCTGGGCCTCCAGAAAAGCCAAGATTTATACGTCCAGCTAAGAGGAAAGCCAAGATTTATACTTCCAGCTAAGTGTCAACCTCCAACATATGCTGCAATAAGCCCCCCCTCGAAAGCCTGCCATATCCTGCGGGCAGGCACTTCCAGCAGAGAGCCATTCCTCCAATGCCAAGCTGTCACCTTCAGGTGGGATGCACTGTAACAGTCTTCATATTCCCTCACGAGCAGAGATCCACCCTGGTATTTTGCAAGAAGGAGCAGACCTTGCTTAAGAGCAAGGATACGTGTTCTCCTCCAAAGAGCAGACAAAAGACAAGTGCAAAAATGTGACATCCTCAGTGCAGGTCAAATGATCTCACCCTCTTCTCCACCTCATTGAAAGCAGCCTGCTTGTTTGATGCTTCAGCACAAGAGTGACGTGGTTTGCAGCCATAAGGAGTGCTGGGCACCACACACACACACACACAGACACTTCTTCAAGAGCACGGGATGGAAGGAGGAGGTCCACCAGGTGCAGAATATTATCTGGAAGTCACAGGCTGGTCCACCTCTGGTCCAGCCAAGCACACCACTACATCCTCAAGTGTTCCCATGAAGTTACCACTAGGCAAGTTGTGGAACAAGTGGGAAACACTGCCTTGGCTGCCCAAAAGAGATCTGTTCAAAATAAAAAAAGCTCACTGAAAAGCCAAAAAAGAACTCCTAAAACCACCCATGTTAATAGATGTTTAATATTCATTTTCTCTCTGGCATCTGGCACATCTCTCTGGCACATCTCTAATAACCCTGTAGCTAAGAACAGCACTTATCCTGTGCAGAACTGGGAAACAGTGGGATCTCTTACACAAACTGGGAAGGAGCTACCAGGAGGAAGAGCATAGCTGTGTTCCTTGCCTCACCTGCAGAGGCACTTTTGCTGTAGGTGAGACCTGGTGCTGGAAATAAAGGGCTCTGAAACACCCACAGAAAATTGCTTGGGTAGTTTTCCCTACGTGGCAAATGCAGAAGGCAGAGGGCTGCCTGTGAGGCCAACGTGAGCATTTTTGACACCTCTTGGTGTGTGCGCCACATGCTTGGCATTATTTCTGGCGGCATATTGTGTCTTCTCCCTGGTCTGCGAGAGGGAGGTGGTGGGGACCCACTCCTAAGGGATCCAATCCTATATGCAGCATCATGAGATGCCCCAGTTCCCCTTGGGCAACTGTGCTGGGCCTAGGAACTAGCACGTGGTTTGAAAAGCGCCAGCAGAAGAATGAACCCAGCATTCTCTGGGCAAACCTTAGCAAACCAATAGTGGGGGAAAGCCACTGACTTTTGTGGTTGCGAATAAACCAGACCTAGACCATAAAGGGCCTTGGGCTCTAACAATCCAGCTGCTGAGACCTGCCCAGGGATCAGTGCCCCTCCCCCCCCCCCCCTCCCCCTCAGAAGAGTGCTGTTGGGGGAAGGAATAATACAACAAGAGAAGTAAGAAGCTGGGGGTGAAAAATACTGTTTGGATAATCCTTCCCTTCTTAACCAGCTGTGTGAGTAGCAAGGATATGGAGTCAGTAAGCATCCCCTCCTTTGCCTGGTGACAAGGTGTTCCCAGTTCAAAACAACCTCCGCACATCCCACCTTTGGCCCAGGGAGGCTTCATGCCTTCTTCTCTAAGGCTGCTTCCTCCAGCGTCCCAACTGGCTTGGCAGCAGCCCATAACCACAAGCGTGTTTTAGCTGCGAGCAGGCGAGGGGACGTGTTGGAGAAACCATCACAGTAAGCTGGTAGGATTCAGCATCTATAGGGTGGCCCACGAGCCACCTAGTTTGCCAGCAGAGTCCTTGCAGGGAGGTGTCAGAGGGGTCATCGAAACCTTCAGGCTGTCAACACACAGTAACATTGCATGGGGACGTGTAGGGAAGCAAGGAGAAGGCAGAATCCAACCCTATTTGCCAGAGGAGTTCAGGCAGGCTGGCTTCAAACCTGGAGTCAGGTAAACATTAGGTGCAGAGCCCAAAAGGAGATGTCAGAAGGAAAATATTTACTCCGTGAGGTCAGTGCACCTTTGGCTTCTCTTTGGAGGGGACTTTGAACACAGGAGGGCAGACATTTCCCGCACAGTTCTGCAGGCGAGAGGCTGGAGAAAGCAGGCACTTCGCTCGGCTAGAAAGATGAAAAGCACAAGTGGAAAGTTCTGTACATAAAAAAAAAAAAAGCAAGTGAGCCTTCAGCTGCTGGTGGCTGAGTACTTGCTATAAGAGGAAACAGTCTGCTTAGTTAAAAAAGGGGATGATCTCTGAGAGAAGGTCTGAGGAAAAAAAAAACAAACAAACAGAAGGGATGCCCCAGAGCAGAGCCAGGGACTGACAGTATGGCACCAGGGGGTGCAAGCATACACTGGATTGTGCATTAGAGAGAAGAAATCACCCTGCAGCTGTAATGCATTTGAGGCAAGGTGTGGGCACCGGCTGGAGGGAAGCCCTTGCTCTCAGTATGGACAGGCAGAAGAGGCTCAGCAGGCCCACAGGGCATCCTTCACCCGCTCTCTCGCATTTCTAGCAGTAACAACAGTGCTTTACATCCCCTTCTCCTGGGGGGAGAGAGAGCATCCCCAGCTCTCTTGCACAGGGCTCCTCGTCACTACCTCTGAGGTTCATGCTGTGGTTTAAATGCTGGTCCCACTGGCTCCCCATCGGTGCGTGCATCTCTGGATGAAGGCAGCTGGCCCCCTGCATATGTCATCACTGCTGGGTGCTCAGGCCACCTCAAAGGATGATGCCAAGCATCTGACTAGGTCAGGTGGAGAAAACAATCACCTGAATAAGCAGATGTTTCGCACTTCTACTAGGAGCAGCTCTCAAAACAGCAATTCTAAGCACTTCTTGTCCTAATTGCTATGCAAATTACTCACCTTAAAGCGAGAATCTGACAGTTTCTGCTCTTTCTGGGAGCATCTTTTCTGGTGGGGTCAGCATTCCAGGGGACAGTTGCTCTCTTTATTTCAGGTTTAGCTCACACAGTGACGATTTTCCCCTGCAATCACCCCACGGGGGCTAGGTCTCCATCACCCCTTACAAGTGAAAGGAGGCAAGTGAGGGGGCCTGGTGCTGAGGCTGGGTCCCTCCAGCAGTGCTGCAGAGATGATTCAAGAGGTGGAACTCCCTCCCTTCTGACTCACTCGCTGTTGAGCCCAAGTCCTGGTGGGATGCTCCACTTGCGTCACTTGTTGCTGGAGATGATGAGAAGAGACCTGAGAAGCGTTCTCAAGGACATGTGCTGTGTCATTTTAAGCCCCCCCACACTCCCATTTGCTAGATGTTTCTCCACCCTCCTCAGCTGTTGACTCACCATGTTGTCAAGTCATCACTCCGTCAAGCACAGGTGGTACACCCTGGCCTCCTCCTCGGTGTGTTCAAGCTCCCCACCTCTCCCCAGTTTATCACAGTCTCATCTCAGCATCCCCACAGCCCCAGCTCCTCCAGGGTAAGGCACCCATCAAATTCCCCACTGAGATAACTTGCAGTGGGGAACCCTTAGGCACCCTTTGCCACCCTGGGACACCCTCACTCCCAGGGGACTCTTCTTGGTGTAATAACAGCAGGAGGGCTTCCCTCTGCCCACCAGGTCGCTGGTCCCCAGCTTTTCCACCCAGAGCCCCAGCACCCAGCTGCCCCAAGCCCCTCACCTCAGCTGGGCACCGCCACAGCCAGGACACTTGAGCTCTGGCTCAGCTGTTGACTCCAGCCCCAGCCCAAGGAGCGGGATGGGGAAAGGGAGTGGACCGCTGGGGTGGAATTTCACTTTTCACTCACTTCAGTGACCTCATGCCTGTGGCTCTAAAAATACAAATAAACTGGTGGGCGACATGAAACCCACCCTGTTTCCTGCAGAGGACTGCTCGGCCAGGCCCTGCCTCCCTGCCTGTGTCCTTTGTGAATGAGATTAGGCTGAGGGCTTCAGCTGTGATCTCTGCTGAAGAATATATTTAGAAATTGGTTTGGGGCCAATTTGCTGAGAACCTGAGCATGGGGTCAGGAGGGGGCAGGCTCTGTGTTCCCCTCGTGCTCCCTGTTTTGCTAAGCCAGACCAGTCAAGCTCTTCCTACCTCCCCTGAGCTCTCCCATCCCCTGACCACCCTGTTGCCCCTCTCATCCAAAGCTGTCTGCTGCAGGTAGGCCAGGGAGCACAGTGTTTACTCATGCCCCAGGGAGCCCATCCACCGACAGCATCTCATCCTCGTGGCATCCTTGTCCCCAGACAAGGCCTGAAGAGGCACCAGGAGCTCATCTTCCCCGTCCTCACCTGTGCAGCTTTATACCCCATATTAATTAAATTCACCCCCATTCCTACCTCCCAGGTCTCTCTCTGGGGCTCATCAATACTCAGCCCTTGCACCATCTTAAGGTTTCTGCCAAGGCTACTCTGATTAATATCACTTGTGATTGCAAAAAACCCTTCCCAATGAAATCAGGACCCAGGTGCCCTCCTCTGCATTCATGGCAGTGGGGTGTCCCCTCACATGTCCCCAGGGGATGGGGTGCCTGGAGGAGACCTCAGGCAGTGGAGAAGGTGGCAAGCAGCAGAGGTCAGGGTTTCCCTGCCTCCCAGCAATAAACAAGCTCTCCCGAGTGGCAGAAAAGGGAGGGAGGGGGCCAAAAGGCCCCCAGGCAAGATGTATTTTCACAAGCAGGCAGATGAGGAATGGGGTCAAGGTGTGCTGGCACCAGCGCAGGATTCCTGCCCTTATCTGTGAATAGGTGCAGGCTGTTACCCACGCAGCCACCAGGACAGGGAGGTGGGGAAGGGGAGGTCCAGAGGGATGTTTGCTCCTCTTCCAAGTGGCTATTTCTGTCTTTGGGAGCCCATGGATGAGGCCAGAGAGGGTTCTACAAGAAGCAGCTGGACCCAGGCTGCACCCTGGAATGCAGAGGAATATCCAACCTCTCCGGGCTGGAAAAAGCTGCCCTGTTCCCAGATCTTCACTGCAAGCTCTCCCACACCCTCCCCATCATTCCTGACCCCCCACTGGCAATGCTCCGTGCCCCAGGACACATTGACACCCCGAGAAGCCATCAGGTGAGCGAGGTCCCCGGGCAGGGAGCAGCTAATGCAGGGAGCCGATTGAGTTACAGGCCAACGGTTGTATCATGTTTACCAGCTCCCCGCCTCATATCCTGTGCCGGGAGGATTCCTGGAAGCAGGAGCTGATTTCTCACCCCCCTCCCCACGCTGCACAAATACGCAGGCTGTGCCGAAAGCAGATCTCTACACGTGACCATCACCAATGTTACCCAAGCAGCTGGCAGGGAGCAGCTGCCCCCTTCGTCACTCTCCTCATCCTCCTCCCCTGGCCATATGTCCTCCCATCTCCAGCACAGGGCTGGCCCCATCCTTTTTTGTTAATTCATTTTCCCCTCTTCTTTGATTAACTTCCCTGACTCTTAATTTAAAGCAGAGGTGGTGGCCCTGACAGAGATGCCAGAGGTCTCCAAGCTTTTGATGGGATGGCTAAATCCTGGGTTTCCTCTGCCCTGTGGCATCAGGCTGCTCAGATGACAACAGATGTCCAGCCAGCGACTCTGGGATAAATAAAGTCCAAGCTCTCCAAGTGGTGTACAAACCCTTTACCCATGCAAGGAAACAGGGTGTGAGTCAGTCGCAAACCTTGAGCATCACTTGCAAATCCAGGTGCTAGGACAGTAGGGTCCAGACCTAGGGTGCTGGGCAGATGATGCTGCAACACCATCTGGCAGACAGAGATGGAGGAAGAGATAGAGCAGGAAGATTTTCGCCCCTCCTCTGGGCTGTGCATGGACACACTGCCCACCTCTGACACCACACTGAGCTACCCAGAAAAACTCAGCCTGGAAATCTTCCCCACACGGCACCTGAAGGCGTCCTCTCGGATAGAGGAGAGGCTGTTTCTGCAGCCCTACCAACATACCTTCTCCCTGCCAGCACATTTTTGGGGTGGCAGTTGCTGGGTATTTTGGGGTGGCAGTTGCTAGGTTGGTAGGTCCCATCTCTGTTTTTCTTTCATATCTGGGCCAGACAACTAAGCAAGATGGCAGGTTGCCCTGGGGCTACCAACTGCCTCTTGATGATAACGCTTCACTGGAGATCTTCTTGCTGGCATGCCAGTGCAGCGGAATGGGACACTGGGCAGAAGGGCTGGGACTAAGCAGATACATCACTGATGGGGAAGCTGGGAAAAGCAGCCGCTCGGATTTCTCCCAACCAGCCTCTCCTACATCCCCATTAACATCCCAGCAACATTCCCGAGTAACGGAAAGGTCTGCCCAGCTGGAAACGGCGCTTCTGTTTTGACATCCAGCTCCTTCAACCTCATCGACATGTAGAGGACAGGGCTCAGTACAAGCTTGCTCGCATTGCCTGAGCCCTTCCATGCCTCTGATCCCAGCAATGCAGGGCAAAGGGAGATGAATACTTTCAGATGCTGGTTCAAAGCCCTCCCTCAGCGTTTGTGTAGCTCACTTGCAGATGTGAGCCCTTCTGGATAGGCACTGCATATCCAGCATCAAGCAAGACAGCTCCACAGTCAGGATTACAAGCCCTGGCTTTATGGCCCAGTATAAAATGTTCCCTTCTGGAACAGCATCACCCACAGGTAGGCTTTAGTTGGTGGCCCACCTGAATTACCCTCATTACCCTCCAGTGTGAGATTTCAGATGTCCAGCATCTCCATAGGGCTCCTAATATAACTTGCTCTCTGATTGCTTTAAATACATCCCTTTTTAAGACAGATTGTTTACATCTTTTGGAGGCTTTTGTGTATCTAAATCTTTTTCATTTTTATTCAAGATTTCGTTTTTGAGATAGGCTGGAAACTATCCCAGGTTGCCACCAACGAAAAGATTTCCTTCGGATATATTTACACATTCAGAAAATCAAACTACAAGATCTAATCTTGCAAAGACTAATGCGCATGCGTTTGATTTGAGACACATGCATCATTCCTTCATGGCAAGTGAAACAGCTTCAAGCTGAAAGTTAACCTACTCCTACTACTGTTTTTTTCTGGTATGAACTTTTCCCATGCAAACAAAGAGCTAAACAAAACACCTTTAATACCCAGTGGAATTTCAATTTGGGCACAAAAAAAAAATAAACTTTGGAAATAAAGGGATGGATTTGCAAAGGGTCATCACAACATCCACCCCAACTTGGTGGGCTCTGTGAATATGGATGGTGAGTACTGCAGCATAAAAATAAGGGGAAAAGAGAAAGCAAAGGATGTGAAAAGGAAGACCAGAGAACCTCTGCAGGACTGCAGAGAAGTGCCATGAGCAGCCCTAAATTTAAGGTCACCTCTCCCAGTGCTTAACACTGTTGCCACACAGGGATGGATATCAGCTCTGACAACATGCAGAATCTTGATCCCCACCCCACATGTGAGAACATCCTGTCCCCAGCCTCCATGGTACACCAATGCCTTGGGAGGGCACTGACACTGATGGCATGGATATGAGTAATCTTGACACTGACTTTCAATGTAAGCATCCCTTCCTGTGACCTCCTCAGGGAGCCACAGCTCATCTGCATATCAATCTCTTCCATGTGTGCTTTTGTCCCCTTCCTCCACCAAACCTCCCTCCTTTAATTACAAATATTTAAGCCTAGGCAAAAAAACCCCCACAAAATAATTAGCAGCCAGGTTCCTGTCAGCACCCATTATCTCTGTGCATTAGCCGCGTCATTAGTGAACTGCTTAAAAATAAAGGCAGAAGGACGCTGCCCATGGGTAGGAATTTTCCATGGGGTAGGTGCAGCCAAACCAGGTCACACAATGTGGTGCCCTGGTTTGCATCGGCTGCCAGCACTGTGAGAGGCAGCTGTAGTCCCTTCCCCCACCGCCTGAATCCCTCTGCCTGGGGCGCTGCCCAAAAAAAGGCATCTTTCATGGGCCAATCAAATCTGAAGCACCCCTGACCTCATCCTAGGAGGAGAGGTTCAAATCTTCAAACTCATCCCATTGGGCCACTAGCTCATATGGGACTCACTCAGCATGACCTTGGCACGAGGCTTTACACATGAGGTGGCTTCATGTTGACCCCTGTCCTTGAGACATGAGGACTGGGCAGAGGGATGAGTCTCTTGGTGATGGGTCTTTCTGTTCCATCAAGTTGCCTGATGGAGTTTTAATAGAGTCCAGCCCCACTGGTGTTGCTCAGGAGATGATGAGAACCGAGGGCTGTTTAAGGAGGAGAAGATGGGGGTCTGATGGCAATTCCAGAAGAAGAAGGGACTGAAGGTTCTTTGAGGATGAAGACACTTCTGGGAGGGAAGGCATCCTCTTCTGGAGGAGCACTTCCTTGCTGCAGCACAGAAGGAGCTGTTGCAAGCCAGCCAAATAGATGGCAGGGCAGCCCATACTTGCTTCCCTCAGCCACGAGCAGCAGGATCCAGAGGGTTTCCAAGGGAAAATTCCTCTGCCTGCTCCCCAGCCCTCTTCCTGGCTGGCGGCAGGCTGCCTCTGGCTCCCTGCCACTCCACATCTGGAAAGGAAGCATCAGGAAGAGACATGCTGGGCACTTCCGTCCTGCACATCTGGGAATTGAGAGCAGTGCTTCATTGTGCTGGGGCAGGGAGCATTTTACTGGTGTTATTATTCCAAGCTGGCCCAGAGTCCTAGGAAAACAAAAGCTTTTTCCTTGCCAAAGGGAGGGCTGGCTGGAGGCAGCCACAGGAGACAAGGGCTGGGCTATTCTCTGGGCTTCTAAACACTACATTTTGGTGTTTAAATTTAGCCCTAGATTGAAGTTTTGCAGACATGAGCTCTTCTGGTGAGCCAGCAGCCTAGCCAGCATCAATATGAGCTTTTGCCACCCAGATTGCTGAGCAAGCACCCTTCCTCCCCTTCGGGCTCAGACTCCAAGCCCCCGGCCCCAGCAGTGACCCGCTTCACGAGACAGATCCCTGGCTTCCCATCAGCTAAAAGAAACCACCCAGACATGCTCCAGAGAGCACAATGGACAGACGAAGTGCTCTAGTTGGAATAACAAGGGGTTTTGACCATTCAGTCTGCACTGAGGCAAGGGAAGATGCTTGCAAATTTTTCTTTCTTTAGACAGATGACCAGCTTGACCACCGAGGGCTCTCCAGAAGCAATAGGGACATCAGGAGTCTGGCTATGCTCTGCTTTTTTTCTGGGCCACAGAATAGCCTTTGGCCTCTTTTACTACAGCCCATAAGCTTTAGGATGCCAGAACTTGCCTAGGAAGGGAGCCATGTCCCATGCTTCTGTTTTATCACTGCTGTTGCTATCTGTTTTCCCCACCTTACTCCAGAGCTTCAAGGAAAAGGCCTTGCTCACAGCATGTTTCACCCACCACCATGTTTACACCCCCAGATGTGACAGGCACATTTTTTGTTTTCTCTCCCAAATATGTAGTTTGAAGGCTCCGGTGAGAAGGTGTTTCTGCAGCGCTTGAAGACGCTACCTGGAAAGCTGTGCACAGTCCCGTATGGCCCAAAGGTTTTCACCCCCCCACACTGCTGAGCTCTGTAGCCTCTGCTTGAGTTGGCCATTGGAGTTAAAGCTGTTTGTTTGCTGGCATTCTGCTAACAATTAATATGGCCTTGTCCTTTGGATGAACCTTGTTTGATCCTATTCATATTCCAGTGATTCCTTAAGAACAGAAAGCCGAATGCAAGTGAGCAATCCAGCCCTTGCCTCCTCTACGCTCGCAAGGGAAATGCGCCTGCAGGCTTGCACCCCTAGGAAAAGAGAGATGCTCCAAGCTTCCCAGACTTTTCTGCACAAATGCAGTGGTGCATGAGAAGTTCCCTTTAAATGAGGTAGGAGAGACAGGGAAGGACGGGGAATCACTCCTTTATAACATGACACAAGGTCATGTCATATAGCATCTCTCCTGCAACTGCTTTCCCCAAAAGGCTAATCAGCCCCAAAATCAAGACCTCTGGGCTTGTTCAGAGATGCTGCATGTGACTACTGGCTGGCTGAATAGGATGTGGCTGAAGAAACAACCTTACTTTCAAAGGGCACCTAAGAACAGAAATAGCACAATAGATCTTGAAGTTGAATGGACTAAAGTTGCACATTCTTTTATACGCAAATTAGAGGGTGAGAATAATGCAAACAGCTGAATGCCCAGTTCTGTAGTTTATTAAAATCCAGTGGAAGCTCCCTAGGGATGAACTGTGTTGCAGAAAGCTTTTGGAGCACAGCAAGTCTCCAGAAAGCACAAAGGTAGCTTTGTCTGCAATACATCGACCTTTTTTTTAAATACTAATTCTGACTCGAAGATAAGTGTATAACACACAAGGAAATGCATACTACTCTTGAGGAAAAGAACCGTAAACACACACGGCCTTGCCCAGGCTAAGAAGAGCAGAAACACAGCCAGCTTCACCTAGAAAAACTTTTCACAGTGACAAAGAGAACCTGGTGTCACTATAAGGAGAATTAATGGATTCAGTGAGTTGCTTAAGCATATGCTTTGCTAAACCTGTGGCTCATGGAGGAAGAAGGATCAAAAGAAGATGCTGCCTGCTGCACAAGAGAACTGCAAATGGATGTAATCAAACTCAGCTGCTCTGATGAAACTTTGCATGATCCTGAAGATCTGGGGAACACAGGTTAGCTCTATTTAAATGAACTCAGTTGCTGCTACAATCCCCATCTTTTCCCTCACAAGTGCTTTTGCTTTTAACTACTTATTGCTTCCTTTCCCTGATCATTCGCTGCCATGACAGATTCAGCACCATCAGAGATGCTCACATCTTCAGATTTAAATGCAATTCTGATTTGAAGAGAGGCTGTGGATGCGTTACAGGCATTTTGATCTCAATAACCTGCAGAAACTGCTGCGTCAACTTTATTACCAAGAAATAAAGGGTGATGGGTGGCCACCAGAGTAAGAGGTTGTTGCTCAGAAAACCTACAGCCAAGTCTTATTGGGTCTTTTCCCCACAGAAACTGCATGAGCTTAGAGATAAATTCAATGTTTGGACCACACTAATAAATCCAAAAGGACATTTAGCAAGCTAGGGGTATAATGAGGATGCTGTGCAGTCTTTATTGTCTTTGCTTTTGGTTTGCAAGAACCTCTGATATTCTTACAAAGGTTTTGTTGACCTTGATAAAAGGGAATTATTGCTGGACTGAAGCTTCTTTGAGGCAAACTCAGTTCTGTAGCTGCAAAATACCATCCCTTCTCACTTTTAAATGGTTATACAAACATATATAACAGCTTTCTAGGGGTTTATAACCCCATTAATTTCTAGGCAGATCTTCATGAGAACAGCCCTTCTTGGATGCCATCTGATTTCACAAGTGACAAGAACTTTTTAAACAGCTCCTTGAAAACAGGGAAAACACACTTGAAATGAGCAAAGGCATTAAGCTAGGGGGAAAGGAAAAAAACCAAAAAACAGCAAACCAAATCCAAACCCAAACGCCACAACTACATGACTTGAGCTCATCCCATGGACAAGGGGAATTGGAGGCAGAAAGCCAACGCCAACCGCGTCCCATCAGCGAGGATGCTGGTTGGGACAGCAACCCGGCACAGCTCACCGCCTCCAATCACACCGGCAGCAGCTCATGTTGCTATGGCACTCAGGTCTGAACCTTTGGAAATTAGGTAAAAGGTCTGAACATGAAGCTTTTTATTTTATTTATTTATTTTCACCCTCCTTCCCCTACGCAGTGGTGCCCCTTGCCTAGCACAATCCCTCTTCCTGCTGAGCTCTAGGAGGAAAGCAGCTGGAATGAAGAATTAACTCTCACCGGTCCCAGGGCTTCAAAACAGAAGCAGACACGTGCGACACCAACAGCATCGTGGGGAAGGGTGTATATGCAAGAAGTACTAGCTTCCCACCTGCCCTGCGGGGATGAACTGGAGAAAATACTCATGCATGTGAAGATGGACGCATCCTCTCCTACCCCCAAAAAGGAGATTATTTTACAGTGGGTTTTATGTTGTGGAACAAGCTGCTTGGAGATCCCAGGGGATGAGAGTCTTCTGTCACCAGGGTAGAATTTGGCATTTCTAAGGGTGCATTCTAGACCTGGAAGGACTTGATCTACCTCCACCCCCTTCCAGAGCAAACAATACAGTCCTGACAGCCCTGTGTGCGGGTCCCCAATCTTCCCCTTCACCTTGGTGGCCCCACAGGGCAGAGGTTGGTTGGGCATAGGCGGGGGAGCAAGGCCATCTCTGGCCAAGGTCAGAGCAATGGCGATTAGAGGCAGCACCGGGCTGGCAGTCTGCCTGGCCACCATGGACCCATGCATTGACGCTTGTCCTGTTCCCGGGTGCAGACTTTCTGCCCCCACTCCCTCCACAGGCACGCCTGGAACCCCCCCACCCCCTTTCTCCTCCAGGGCCACCCCAGGCATTGCACCCAGAGAATCATAGAATGGTTTTGGTTGAAAGGGACCTTAAAGATCATAGAGTTTCAACCCACCTGCCACAGGCAGGTTCACCTCCCACTAGAGCAGGTTGCTCAAAGCCCCATCCAGCCTGGCCTTGAACACCTCCAGGGATGGGACATCCACGACTTCCCTGGGCAACCTGTTCCAGTGCCTCACCACCCTCACAGGAAAGAATTTCTTCCCAATATCTAATCTAGATCTCCCCTCTTCCAATTTAAAACCATTGCCCCTTGTCCTGTCACTACACTCCTTGACAAAGAGTCCCTCTCCGGCTCTTTTGTAGGCTCCCTTCAGATATTGATGGGCTGCAATGGGTCTGCCTGGAGCCTTCCCTTCTCCAGGTTGAACAACCCCAGCTCTCTCAGCCTGGGTCCATGGACCTGTAGAGGCCACCCACCCCACTATGAGCATCTCCACCGCATCAAGGCAGGTTGGGAGGGAAGGTGCCAGCGCCATGGGCAGTTTTAGGGGTTACCCTGACCGAGCCCCATAAGGCTGGTGTCAGGTGGGAGGCTGCATCTCCACGTGAGAGCACAACAACCACAAAATTGCACAAAAAAAGACCTCTGGAGATCATCTAGTCCAACCCCCCCACTAGAGCGGGTCTACCTAGAGCATGTTGCACAGGAACTTGTCCGGGCAGGTTTTGAATGTCTCCAGAGAAGGAGAGACTCTACCACCTCTCTGGGCAGCCTCTTCCAGTGCTCTATCACTCTCCCAGTAAACTCTCCTCATGTTTAGGTGGAACTTCTTATACTCAAGTTTGTGCCTGTTTCCCCTTGTCCTGTCACTGGGCACCACTGAGGAAAGACCAGCCCCGTCCTCCTGCCACCCTCCCTTTAAGTATTTGTAGGCATTGGTCAGGTTCCCCCTAAGTCTTCTCTTCTCAAGGCTAAAAAGACCCAAGTCCTTCAGCCCCTCCTTGTGAGAGAGATGCTCCAGGCCCTTAATCATCTTTGTGGCCCTTTGTTGTACCCTCTTCAGCAGTTCCCTGTCCTTCTTGAACTGGGGAGCCCAGTTCATCCCCATCTCTGCTTGTCTCCCTGAGAGCCAGGCTCACCTCCCACCCAGTACACCCCTTCCCCAGCGCCATGGGGTGGGAAGCTACGAAAAGCACTGTATGCTTTTTATCTTGTTTCTTTTAGCCTTGTTTACATAGGAAAGTTAAAATGGATAAGCTACAGGTGTCAAGTCCTTTAAAGTTTGTAGAGAAAGGAATTATCCTCTAGGAGAGAGGATAGGATATCCTCCTAGAGCTAGGAAAACCCCAAAGAGATGCTGGCCCACATCCATCTTAGGTGTGAGGTGGAGCAAGAAGCCTTCAAACCAAGGAACATTCATAGTTTGAAGCTGACCATGTCTCCACTTACACATTTCTTGTTTTCTTGTCCTTGTGCCAAGCCGTTGCTTGTTTTTCTTCCACCAATCCAGTGCATCTAACAGGAATATTACCTTTCCTGAGAAACGCTGCCTGGCCCATCAGGTGCCTGGCCAGCAGCCACAACAATGCTCCTACTGCTCGGAAAGTATAGTCTGACTTCCTGCAGATGATCCCATTGAAAAACAAATCTCCATTTGGCCGAATAGACAGATTTAACTACAGCAAAATAACTCTTATTCTAGAATATCGTCATGTTCTTTGTCCACACCGTCATCTCCATGCTTAGGGGAAGCCCACCTGGAAAAAAAAATGCCCTTGGATGTTAACCGTCTGCAGCTCCTATAAAACATCAGCTAGGGGCATTGGAAAGGAAAGTAGACATCCGTCAGTGGAAGACTTTGCTGCCTGAGTCTCACTTGGCTGCTCTCAGCACTGTCAGGAAGTTTGGAAACTGTGAGCTGAGCCAGCTTATGCCTTCCCCACCAGAATGAACTCCTGAGGCAACCTGGTTCCTGGCTGTCCCTGCCCCATGCTCAAGAGAGCAGCAAAAGCCAAGCTTGGACCTAGCAGGGTCACATACCATGTGGCTGTTCAGATCCCAGGCTGCGTTGGCAGTCTGGTAAGTAGCAATCACCATTATTTTCCTTAGAAACTGCTTTTGATCTTAATATATTTGGGATACTGAAACACATGTCCTATTTCTTGCTTTTGCTTTTACACAAAGAGCTGCTTTGCAGAGCAACGTTCTGCTCTGCCCCTGCAAAAATAACACCAGACTCCAAAAAAAACCAAAAACCCAAACCTAAAATAAACCACCAAAACCCCAAAGGGCATGGCTTCCCTAGGGCACAATTTCCCCTGCAGAGGCTGATTACTACCCAAAGCTGTAAATGCAAGTAGGGGGGTGCCTGGGGCTCAGCCCATCTCACACACAGGTGGGAGAGAGGAAGCAAGGGTTGCTGCCAGCTTGGAGATATGTGGTTAGGAGGAACTGAAGCATGGGTTGAATATTGGTTAAAACCACAGTATAAGGCCAGTTGCTCACAAGCAGTGGGCGAGAGACTTCTTCCTGGCGGCCTCTCTTCCCTGGCCTCCCCACCAAGTTAATCATTTCATCACTCCCGCTGACGACAGACTGCAGAAGCAAGCTCGCCCTTTGCCTGGCCTCGTTACTAAGCAGTTCCCAGTCCTCCTTCTCTGGGAACCTCCCTGAGCCCCCTGTGGGGACCACAGCCACCCAGGGCAGGGATCAGGCTGGCCCCTGTGTGAGCATCCCACAAGCTATGGGACCAAGGCGGGCAGGAGGTTGAACTGGGAGCCTGCCCAGAAGGCTGGTTAGATAAATTTGGTGGCCCTGCCTTAGCAAAGGCAGAAACAGGAGCAACAGCTCACTGTGACCAGCACTGAGGGCTTGGCTGCCATGAGTGGCAATCCAGACAGCAAGGAGGAACACAGCTTGCCCAAATCCCACTCTGGAGCAGCAGCCTTGACACAGGCTTATCTGCAATTCAGGGCACGGCATCCTTCCTGAAGCGCCCATGGAGTGAGAGCCAAGCACAGCATCCTTTACTCAACCAGACATGCTATGTGGTGGTAGGCAATTAAATAGCATTTCATTTCTCCCTAGGGCAAGCAAAACAATATTCCTCCCTGTCTCCGCAAGAGGAAAGAGATGGGAAGGGTGCAGGGTGGAGCAAAAATTAATGAGGTGCCTTCCCCTCCTTCAATTCTTTCTTGCCACATAGGGTTTAAGGGTTGAAAAGCAATCTGAGATCAGCAGATGTCAACAGCTGACACTGGGAAAGTGGACCCGTGCAAATGAGTCGTGAGCCCAGCACACCCAACCCAACCTAGAGACAGAGCAGAAATGTAACAATGCAATAAAGCCTCTTCAGCTCCTAGTGAAAAGAAACAAATCAGGCAGAAAAGACCACCCGTGGGCATGATTTGCCCATCATGATGATGATGCGGTGTCTTCCTCTCACCCTGGCTGCTCCCATCACTGATGCATTGAGGACACATCACACAGAGAAGCAGCCTCAGTATCCCCTGACTTGGCAAGCTGGAATTAGCCAGCAGAGGTACTGGGACTGGCACAGCTGGGACAGAGATATCTGTTCTTTCAATGAGGGGCAAAGGGAGATGCAAAGCAGAGAAAAAGAGGGATGATGATGGACACTGCCTCTGACAGCAAAGGTCCATGCAGTTCCTCAGGACTAAGCACCAAATTTCTGAATGTAGCAGAAAAGGGTTCTGACAATGATGTGGGTGTAGCCAAAAATAAAAATAGAAAAATAAATAAAATCAGGAATTCAAATTTTTCTGACCAAGAAAGATTGCATGTTTCCTCATTTCTAAAATGCAAAAAACAGCCCAAAGAAAAAAAAGACACAAAAAAAGCCCAAACACACCAACAAAACATGTGAGTATGTTTCTCCCCCTCCAACTCCTCACAGCTTTCTCCAGTCCTCCACGTTCCTCTCATCCCACTTCCATGCTGAGGTACCTATTAGCAGACAGATAGAGCAAAGGGGGTGGGAGGGTTGAGCTGAGCATGGAAAGGAGACGCTATTTTTTAATGAGTCCAGCACACAGAGCAGCTCTTCTTCCCAAGACCACCTGTGCGATGCACAGGGGTCTGGCTGGGAGCAATGGGCAGCACTGGTACCAGGAGGGGTCCAGCATGTCCTGGAGGTCAGCAGCATGGGGGCAGGTGCCTGTAGGCAGCAGTGCCAGAGGAGCAACTCCTGTGCCAGGAAGACGGGCACGCAGTGCCCACAGGCACATCTGCTCCTGCTTTCTCTGCTTGCCGTGCCACTGTTCTTGAGCCCAGAGGAAGGGCTGGCGCCTGCCCCACAGTACCTAGCAGAGGGAGGACAAGCACACAGTGTTGCAGACCCTTCCCAGAACGGCTGGGATGTTTTGTCAGGACTGGTGCTCAGGTCTTGCAGTATGCATGGGCATACTGCATAGCAATACACACATATACAGCTACAGACACCCCAGACATAGAATTTCTTTTGTTTTTTTGTCATGCTTCAGAAGAGGACTATCCAACAGCAAGTGCTTGGAGATTGCCCCACGCAACCACAATCCTGCCTAGCAGCAGCTGCTGCCTGGCTGACAGCCGAGCTCCTCATCCTCCTGCTTCAGACAACAGCACACGTGACTGTTTCACTTCTACATAGAGCACCTCTCCTCCCCACCAAAATTCCCCAGAGCCTTGGTCAGTTCAAAGTTGGTACAAAGCAGCTCAGTGCCGAGGTCAAAAAGAATTACACTGATTTCCACCAGCCACAGATCTGGCCCAACTTTGCTAAGAACACTTGATCTCCTTCCAGAGCGCTGCCAGCTGGTTGAAATACAGCTGCTGCTTCAATAGCACACAGGAAAAAAAAAAACACACAAAAAACCAAAAAAACCACCCCACAATATTCACGACAAAAAGACAAGAATTGCAGCGTTTGCTTTAGAGTTCACATGAGCAGTTTCCACTGGCTGGATAGGAGGGGGAGACGAGCAGGAGGAGCTGCTGGGTGTCACAAGCTCTTTGGGCTAAGCTGTCACTGTCTCCCACCCAAGATGTCCCATGACAACAGCATCCCATGCTGTATGCACAGGCGTCCTGGGAGTGATCCAGTCCATTAGAAACCTGTTCACCCTGGTCTTGTGGGTGCTCTGCAGAACCCATGTGGCATCACCACCTTTCCCCCACCCCAACCTTTGCACAGAGATTCATTTGATCAGGACCAGATCTCCCACCAGAAGCTCCCATCTTACAAGCTTCATGACCTTCTCCAGCATGAGCTCCCCCAGCAAGCCCAGGCTGCCTCTCTGCAAGACACAACGTGGAGAAAGGTTGGCTTTTGTTCCAAGAGGAACCATGTAGACACATGTCTACCCATGCTCAGGCTCAAATTGGGTAGGTAACTCCTCCCTGGGTGCTTTGGAGCCACCATGGGTGGCTCACAGGAATGACTCACTTCAGCTCCCATCACGCCAAAGCCTGGCTCCGGTATACAGAGGTGTTGCAGTAGGATTGTTCAGGCTGTATTCAACCCCTTCTGCTCTCCATTGCCTGTACAAACCAGGTGGACACTTTCTGTAGAGTCCTGGATCCTGAGGTACACTCACCCCGTGCAGAGAAGCTGGTGTGAGTAGGTTTGGCATGCACGGGCTCACATTTTGAGAGTAGGACAGCACTATTGCCAACTCTCTCTCCATTAAAAGAGAGATCAAATGACCAAGGTGAAACACCTCACTCTGGCCAGAACGTTTCCATGGCACAGGCTGCTAGCATGACACAAATCTTTAGGATGGTCCCAAACCACCATACATGCAACATCCCTGGCTCCTGGTAGAGAGGGCACACCCCTAGCTCTCTGCACAGTCCCAAAATGGTGGGGAGGACAGTCCTGCCAGAGACCACCTCCTTCTCCAACCAGCTTCACAAACAGCTTGCTGATTACAGATTAAAAAAAAGAACTTCCACACCAAAGCAATCTCTTCTCTTCATGAAATGTTTCCTCATAGGTCTACAGCCCACGGTGACTGTGTCACCCGCTGATCACTGGCACAGTTATTTACCAGATGGGAAGGCATCCATGTTACAGTGAAAGCATTTTAAAGAGCGGATAGAGATTTTGCCAGGAGAGCCAGCCACAAGGAGAGGTGGAAAAAAATGGAGCCAGTTAATCATCCTGCATGTGTTATCTGTCCAGGTGGAAAACAGTGTGAAAATATCTTGTATTTCAGTGCAAGCACATAGTTTTCAGTGATTCAGCCAACTGAAGCCCTGGTCTCTAAATTTCAGACAGCCTAAGCCCATCTCCAAGCCCAGCTGTTCCTGGGCAGCTTCCTAAATGGAAACGGCATCTGGACAACATAGCCCTGGGCACAGCCCTTCCAAACTCAAACTCGGTGGCTTGCTCAGAATGCCCCAAACACAGAGAGGCATTGAGCACATTGCTTTTTGTGGTTGAAGCAACTGTTGCGTTTTACCAAAACTGTAACATTTTACCAAATACCTGCTGGGCACCATGCTTTCCAGAAACGTAGAGGTTCAGCTCAGTAGGGGAGGAGGATCCTGCTTACGTGCTTTCCCAGTATTTTAAGCATTTTGGCCCAGCTCTGGCTCAGGACAGAAGTAGCTGGGTAATTCAGCTGGGCAGCTGGGCAGCCCAGCTTTGTGATGATAAAAAGCAGCCCAAACCTGTATCTGACTAAGAATTCTCATTTTAACAGCATGTTTGGCACCAGGGAAAGCTGCCAGCAAAAACTGCGGAGTCTAGTGCCTCATCAGAGGCAGGACACAGGACATGAAAACGCAACAATAGGCATTGCCGCTGTCAGCTTCATCTAAAACCTGAGGGGAGAAAGAAGACCTTTTCCTTATGAACCCACGTGGCCAGCACCCAACCAAAGGGGGTCCTGGAGATCATTGATCCTGAGCACAGGAGGAGAAGGCAGCTGGCTTAGGCTGCTGGAGAGCCAACAAACACCCCACCAAGTACCCGTTGCTGTCCTGCACCCTACACCCAGCCAGACTGGTGTCACAGGACCCCTGGGGTGCAGGATCTCCATGATTTCCCCAGATCCTCAGTGGGATAAGTATCCAGTAGGCACTGTACCCTGGGAGGGCAGTCAGTGGTGAAACAGATGGAGAAGCTGTTGGCACCAGCATGGTCTTTCCCAAGCCTTACAGCCTATGCACTCACCATGCCAGCCTGGAAACTTACCTTTGCCACTGCTTGTTTGGGACAGAATTATAGAAGTCTTCACTTCCATTTCCACCCACCCGCCCACAACTTCCTTTCCAAGCAAGTGCAACCTAAGCCACAGAGCACAGAGAGTTCAACAAACGAGGGGAGAAGAAAAAGGTGTGGGGTGTGCATGCCTCGGCCCACCCTCCCATCTGCCAAGGAAAGGGCTTGATAAGAGGAGTCATGGGCACAACCTGTTGATAAAGGAGAGCAGGGCTTCAGCCCAAATAAACTGGCTCCACCTGGGGCAAGGGATTAGAAACCTCGGCACAGCTCTCCAATTCCTCCCAGCAAACCAACTGTGGCTGGAGGCAGGGATTAAACCCAGCAGCAGAGGAATGTGGCTCCTTCCCGCTGCGGAGTCCAAGTTGGCACTGCATCCCCACTCAAGACATGGCTTACATAATGCAGCTTATGAAAGCCAAATAGCCTGGCTGTGCCAGCCTCTAGGCAGGCCAGGACAGAAAGAACAAAAAGGGGAAGTAAAAAAAAAAAAGAAGTTTTTTTGGCTGAAGTAAAGCCTAGCTGCCCTCCTGGACCACTACCCTAACACTAGGAAAGGGAGGAAAAGAGCAGTGAGGGAGAAGGCTTAGGAGAGGCAAAGGGCTTGGTCTTCCTACAAGGTTGTGAAGAACTGCAGCCCTGGTGCTCATTCTGGAGTCACAGAATATGGATTGTTCCCCTAATTTCTCCCTCCAATCCTGGTTTTCTCCCCAGACAGGCAGGCTCACACTGAGGTCAACCCGCATATGTCACTGCAGGTTTTGGGGGCTAACCTGCGACGAGGACCCAGCCCCAGATCTCATTCCTTTCAAACACAGGCCAGACACCTCCAGAAGCACCTGGGAGCTCTAGTCCACACCATCTCCGACTGGAGATGGAGCCCCTGGAGATTCTTCAGTGCAGAGAGCAACAGGTCCAGAGTCCTCCTCTGCATGTTCTCATCAAAGGTTATTGCACAAGAGAGGGGGACAGCCCCAAAACACCCAGTACCAGCCCAGAACAAAGTCACAAGGAGCAAACTGAGATCAGTGTTTCTTCATGAAGCAGGCAACTAACAAGTGACACCTTGGAGTGTTCAGGTGAGTCATTACTCAGTGACTCAGATATTCCCCAGAATCTACATGGCCCTGGGAAAAGCTATTCACCTCTCCATACCTCAGATCCTACAGGTGGACTTTATCCTTTATCAGCAAGCAGAGTCAAGACTCCATTTAAAAGCCACAGGAGCCCAGCACAGTGAAACCAGCCACTGCACATAAGTGGTCAGCCCCAGCTGAAAATTCAGAAGAAGTGCTCAAGGGTGGAGGACCAACTCACAAACCACTCCAGACCTGACCCTGCATCCAGCTGGCTCAGGAAGCCAGGCAGACCTAAGGAGATCTTCCACTCTTCTCTCAAGAGCTCCCACTTGTTTCCTAAGCATCTGTCCTCAGATTAATCAGTAACTGAGCAAGTGGGTTGAAATCACAGTTTAGCTGAAGCCAAATTACCAACATCTGCGATGGCAGGATTCTCCTTGCAGCCCCACCACCTTTCTCATTTTGGTCACACTTGACCTGTTCTCAACAGGCTGGGCTCCAGCCTCACTGAGTCCCACACAGCTCTCCAGAGCACGCCCCTGCCTCCTACAAGAGGGCAAAGGATCTGCAGCCTCCCTTCTACAGCTTTGCACCAGCCCACAATGCAGCTGATGAACAGCAAGCATAAATCTCAGCTGGGACTTCTCCAAATACAGCATGGGACAAGATGCTGGACCTCCAGGAGGCATTTCAAGTGAGCAAAGCAGGGCTGCTCTGATATAACAAGGCTCAAGCACAAACAGAGGCCTCTTGCAGAGCTCTGCAAACCACCCCTTCAGCAGTCTGTGTCTGGCTGCCTTCCTAGGACTATCTTTTCCCATCCTCCATAGGCAGAAAGAGATGCAGAACAGTAGTACGGGCCAATGTCAACATCCCAGGAAAAGAGAAGAACATGGACTCAGAAAAATAAAAGCAATTTTGCCTAGCTGCAAGAAGTACTTCTCTGCCCCCAGGCAATGGCATCCAAAAGACAGCTCAGCAAATCCTTACCCACCTAAATCTGGCTGATTTCTCACAGAAGCTGTGTTCCAGAAGGGCAAGGTAGTCACAGACAGTGCCAAAGGCTGCATAAGTATGAAAAGGCTGACCTACTAAAAAGGGTAATCTAGAATTATATAGCACTAAAATAGCACTAAAAAATAGAAAAGGAAAAAAAAAGTGGTACGTGGATACTGGAACAGCATCAGGGCACTGTCAAATGGTGAAAGAGTTGAAGAAACCAAACAAAACACACCTAATTCATCAGGCTTTTTAGGAAGAGAAAAGCCCTCATGTCCTCATGGTAATTGGGCTGGCACAGCCCAGTGTTAAAAGATGCTGCAAGTGTAATCTTGGTTAGCTCAATTGCTACAGGCTATATTTCAAGGGAGCTGTGGCTAATCTTATTTTGATGGCCTTAAAATTCAGTTATGGGGAAAAGCCTGGCATGTGAGTAGATATATTAATCTTTGTGGAGCAGCCTTGCCTCTGAAGCTGGTGTTTGATTAAAAGGGAGTGCAACCAACAGGCACTTCAAAAAGCTGGTTCTGGTTTTGACTGCCTCATTCGGAGTGGTTCCTGATGCTCTGATGTGCCTAAGCAAATCCTTTGGGACCAATACCTTTTTTTTTTTCTTGTGGTCGGCAAATATTCATGTTTCAAGGATGTGCAAGTAAACAGAGCAAGGGGATTCACTTCCTCATGAAAGGCTAAGATTAAAAGTCAAAACGTTTTATATAAATACATAAGCAGTAAATTCAGTTTCTGAATGCTTCAGGATCAATCTGCAAGAGCTACACAGCCTTAAGAGGAGGCCTTTCTACCCTACATAGTCTCTAAGTAACTGCAAAGCAAACTCAGCATGGGGGAGTCAGAAAACAGTATCTAGAGTAAAGGGAGGATTTTCCTTTCTAGGTCATTATAATTTTTTTTTAACATACATCTTTTTAATAATCATCTGAAAAGCCATTTTGCAGCACTACGTTTGTTGTTTCAGCCTTGTTTTCAGCTGGGTAATTGTGAAGCAAGTGGATAAATGCTTTCTCAGATGAGAACAGGAGGAACCATTAAGCATCAATCTCCTGTCCTAGATTTATGTTCAAGGCAGCTGGAGAAGCAAATGACTGAAGCCTGTTCCCGATACCACCCTGATGGCCAGCCTGGAGATGGCATCCTCTCAGCACCCTCTGCAGGGACAGATTTAATGTAGGTGTAATCCATTTTTTCCTCTGCAACATTTCCTTGGAAGTC
This sequence comes from Scolopax mira, assembly GCA_004320125.1. Classification (NCBI taxonomy): domain Eukaryota; kingdom Metazoa; phylum Chordata; class Aves; order Charadriiformes; family Scolopacidae; genus Scolopax; species Scolopax mira. Next base: position 30,046 of record BJBW01010726.1, read on the forward strand.
AGAAAGAATAGTAGTGCCCCTCTCCCCTCAACCTTACCCCATGCCCAAATCAGCAAAACACAACATTTCTGGACTCCAGAACACCATGGGTTTCTTCTGGTTGCAGTAGTCTAAGTCCTCATGGTCAGAGGAGAGGACATGATGCCAGCTTTGCTTCTGCTCCAGCAACTCCACCCTGTTGTGGGGCTCCCCAGCACCCGGTACAGAGAGAGACAGTGCAATTATAGGGCCTTTATTACAAAGGTGCTGCCTTGAACCTTCCCCAGAAGGGAAATGCAAAAGACCACTTGGTCAATAAAAATGACGGCCCAGGAGGTTGCTCCTGCATGGTTAAACCATATTTAAGGACAGGAATGGTTAAAGCATCTACACCTGGAGAAGGTACCTCTTGGGGAGTTGGGAAATAGTACCACAAGCTAAATAAAGACTTGGGGAAGCAATATGACACATTTCTATTACCTTGCTTAGTTTTTTAAATGCCTGGGTTTATAGTAGAGGTGGATGAGCAGCATTTTCTCGATAATTTTTTATTCTTGAAGTATGCTGAAATTTTATTTTCTGTGGGATTTCTGCATCCTGTAGGACTTGTGTGGAGTACACGGCAAAGATGCAGCAACACCTGTGCTTACCCCACAGCCCTCCCTATAGACACCTACAAGCCCAGTCCCTTTCCTATACCAAAAGAACCCCACTCCAGTCACAGCTAGACCCACTGGTGAATAAACAGCCACCTACACGATCCCATTTTCTGGGGAGCACACAGCAATTGCAAGACCCCTGCACCAAAAAATAAAACCTACCCCACAAATGCAAAGCCAAAGTCTACCCACTATCAGGGTCCAATTCCCTTTAAATGGTGACAGCAACACATATACAAGAGAAGTTGCCAGAATGAATCACACAAAGGAGGCAGAAGTCATAATTAAGGTTTTGTTCTTTTTTTTTTTCTTTTTTATTAAAAAAAAAAACCTATTCAGAAGTCCAAATGCAACAGAATATTACTGGCACCATCTAAGATACCAAAGTGTAAGATCCCAGAACGTTTTAACCTCCCAGCATGAGCTGGGAGGTGCCAGGGCTCACCGGGAGGGACAGGTAGCCTCTCCTTTCTCCTAACCCTCATCACAGCTGGATGGCAGGCAGCCCAAGAGCCAGGACACAACAGTTACATCAATGGTCTCTGCAAAACCCAACTAAAAACGTTATGGAAAAAAAATAAATCTAAACCCTTTTTTTTTCTCCTTTATCAAAAGCCCTGCTTTAGTGACATGCTAGCCCCACCAGAAAGGTAAAACACCCCCAGCTCTGTCCAGAACATGATTAAGTTGATCAGTCAACTCCTAGTTCAGAACACTTTCCTCCTGTTGATCTAATGCACTCATAAGTGTGTCACAGCTGCTTGAGTTACAGTAATAAATGCTTCTGCAGGCTTCCCGGGTCTGGGAACCACCTCCTGCAAACTCCATGCTGAAACAAATCTCATCCAGGCCCTGCACTAAGCCCTCAGTCCCACCTGGAGGCCCACCAACAGCATCCTCAGGAGCTCTGCCTGCTCTATCTGGGTGAGTCATTGGAACATTCTCTTTTTAATAAAAAACCACTTTCATATATAATTTTTTTGTTGTTTTTATATTTAAATAGAAAAATACTACTTCACTCTGTGTTATGAGCCAGAGACCAGTTGACTTCCAGTGACAGAACCAGGAGTTCTCTTCAACACTCCTATGCTGAGCTCAATGCCAGAACACCCCCAGAAACCTGAGTGGCCAGAGGGTGCGTGCGGATCTCCCCATCACACCATCCAGGCAGGAGCATGCAGAGCATTCCCTTCTCCACAGAAAGGCACCAACCTTAGAGAACCATCCGTCTGCGGAGAGCCAGCGGTGGGGCTAACACTCCCAAATTTTGACTCTTAGTGGGAGTCAGCTATAGTTTTAAGTTTTCCACTCACCTACTGGCTTTCTGTGTGTGCAGTCTGTCCCCGGAAGCCACTGGATCCCATTAGATGTACACATGAATTAGACAAAAAATAAAACAGTGGTTAAAAGTTCTCTAACGCCCTCTCCTCCTCTTGTCTTCTGAAGAGTCAATGACAGACATCAGTAAAACTAAAGTTGCCCTCCTCCCCACCTCAAGACAACAAGAGTTATTGAGACACAAAAAGTGTTATCTTGTACCCTCAGGATTACATCTAGAAGGGAAGTTTAGGGGTGTGGGAAGCATGGGGGGAAGGCGGTGTCTATGGGCACAGTCCGCTTAGTTCTTGTACTCAAAAGGCTCATCTCCAGTTTCATTGAGGAGACATGTGCGGACGAGGGCCTCTGTCACAGCGTAAGGATCACAGTTGGCAGAGGGCCGGCGGTCCTCAAAGTAGCCCTTCTTCTCATGGCCCACGTTCCTGGGGATGCGGATGCTGGCACCACGGTTGGCCACACCAGCGGAGAACTCATTGATGTTGGATGTCTCGTGGAAACCTGTCAGGCGCCTGGCATTGTCCAGCCCCCCTTTGGGGTCATAGGCACGGATGTGGTACTGGTGACGCTTGCTCAGCTTCTCAATGGCCTCTTCAATGTGCCTGCAAAGGGAGCAAGGGAGAGGGGAAGACACAGTGAGTGTCTGATGGACAGTACAAGCTGAGCCGCTCTTGACTGTTACATCCAAGCCACAGCAGATTCATCACTGTCTCCAAGCCACTTCTACAATGAAGCCCATGACCTATATCCCATTTTTCTGATCATCTCAACACAGGGCATTGTTCCACTTCTGACCCAGGCTGGTTCTTGGAAAAGGATCCCAATGGCCTGAGAAGGTCCCTCAGCAGTACTGTGTGTGGGACACCACCAGTTTGACCCACGGCCAAATCTCACAGACAGACACATTACCCTGGGGAACCTGCTCTCAGAGGAGAGATTTCTTAAAACATGGGTCTCAATTTGGGAAGCTCACAGAGTCATGAGTTGGCTTATTATCTCAGAGCATCACTAACATTAAGGTAAGAAAACACAGCTTCCAGGAGGAATCCCTTCACAGAGCTCCGCTGTAACCTGGGGCTGTAAGGTCCCTGCCTGCACTCAGCACATCAGTCCCATAAGGGGGGATCCAGGTGGTCCAGGGTCTTGTTGTTTAAGAAAACATGGCATTAGCTTCCACAGCCTGGCCCAGACAGAAACAAATGGTCTTTCTCTTTCAGCATGGTTATGCTTTTTGTATATCCCAAGTTTGTTTGTTTGCAGCACTGACAGATCAAGAGCTGGAAAGCCTGTTAGGAATAGCTGCACCATGGCCACCCATGCTTCCATCAATACTGACAGATCTGTACCACTGGCTGAACTTCCCACACAACACCAAGATGGGACTATATAATTATATAAAATATAAAAAAAAAATCCAGAAGCAAGACTCAAAACACAACTAGACACCAGAGTGACATCTCCCATGTGGGCAAAAGCCCTGCAAGAAAAGCTCCCAGCTACCAAGCCCAGCCTGCTGACTAGCAAACAGATACTACTTGGTCCATCTCAAAAATAAACTTACTTGAGACCTCCATCTTCCCTCATGTTCTTGGTGCTGAAGTTGGTATGACAGCCAGCACCATTCCAGTTCCCAGGGATGGGTTTGGGATCAAAGGACACAATGACACCAAAGTCTTCACACACCCGATGGAGGATGAAGCGGGCAATCCAGAGGTGATCTCCCATCTCAATCCCTTCGCATGGTCCCACCTGGAACTCCCACTACAAGGAGGAAGAGTCACTGGCTCAGCAGCGCAGAAACCATCACAGTGATTCACTTCCCACCCCCTTATGCTCTGATTGCCAATTAAACTACGTGGCTCAGAGCCAAAAGCTCCTGCTGCCCCACATTTTTTTGGTACCATCTCATTCCACAAGGCACCTAAAACAACTTACCTGAGCTGGCATCACTTCTGCATTGGTTCCTCCAATTTTCACACCAGCATAAAGGCATGCTCGGTAGTGGGCCTCCACAATGTCTCTGCCATAGGCTTTGTCTGCCCCTACACCACAGTAGTATGGACCTGCAACAGCACAGGTGGACAGCAAGGGGAACGTAAGTTTCCAGAAGGAAAAAGGCTTAAATTCAGTGAAAACCGAGCACGCACAGGGAAGAACTCTCTAAAGGCTTGAGATGTGTGGAAAAGCCCCAAAATCTGTTTTTCATGGAAGCAGTAGCAGAGCAGAGGACTGATGGAGAGCGAGTCCCTCAGAGTCTGGGATCATGCTCTAGTCATGCTGGGCATGAGTTTAAGTCACCTGCAGACTAACAAACCAAGCAGCAAATTAGGATGTGGCCAAATCACCATTTTAGCCTGTCTGCAATGATCTTAATCTCATTATTTATTTTTTTTTTTGCCAACATGCTACTTGCTATCATTCACCTTCAGTTATAGAAACACCTCAAATCTTTCAGCTCGCCTGAAGTCACACAGGTTGCAGTTCAAACATTCCTGAGTTGGTCTAGCACAGACTCCCAAAAGATTACCTTGAGGTCCAGGGAAGCCATTGGAAGGCCAGCCAAATGGATGCCCATCTGTCCCCAGAAGAGTGTACTCTTGCTCCATCCCAAACCAGGGGTGCTGGTTGGACACCATATCCATAATCCGCCTGCAGGTGTGTCGGAGATTTGTCTCTAGAACAGAAAAGCAGCACAAGGCTTATTAGCATCTTCATTTCCATTCCCCATTTCCACTTTATTTACACTTCCAGTCCCAGCAGTGTGGGTGAAGAATCCCACGACTAGCCCTTTCTCCACCACCAGAACTTTGTTTGCCTTTTATTTTCAGGGCAGGGATTAATTTTATATCATGCATGACACTAAGGGCATTAACAGTGTATTTTGATAGATCTCCCTCCCACAAATCCCACCTCTACCAGGAGAGGGTCCACTCACCTGCAGACTGGCGGTTGTATTTGAAGACCTCACAGAGAACTAGTTTATTGGGATCCTTGCGAAAAGGGTCCCGAAACATGGCAGCAGGTCGCAGGTACATATCACTGTTGGAGCCTTCAGCCTGGAAGGTGCTGGAGCCATCAAAATTCCACTCAGGGAGATCTGGAGGTGAGAGAGGAACAAACCATGGTGATCCAGGGCCCCCAGTCACTGGGAGGATGGGCTCCCTGCCGCCCTCCAATATTGCAGAGATGAAGATACTTATAGAGAACAGGGCTACAATAGGTTTAATCCCAGCTCAGCTGATTTCTTTCCAAAGGGGGGAAGCAAAAAAAAGAAGAAAAAAAAACCAACAACAACAAAAAAACACCACCACAAAACAAGCGAAAAAACAGGCTGGCGAGTGCAACTCCCCAACCACCCTGGGAAACACAAGGAGCTGGGCTGCTGGCCAAGCCCAAACAAACCAAGTAGCACTGAGGACGTTTCCCATGTTGCAACAACCCCTGGGATGAGCAAAGCACCCAGTCTCTTCGCAAGAGGTGGCTGGGCAAGCTGGGAGAGGGCAGAGCATAAGGATCTTCAAGCTGTAGGAAGGAGAAAGAAGCCATGAAATATTCGTATCTGTGGTTGCATGGCCTGGAGAAGGTGGGAGAGCAAGTCACGCAGATGTGAAGTCTCATACAGAGGAAGACTATAGCCAGCTTGGACCCCCTCACCCACCCCTCCTGGCTGTGCACTGCCCTCTGGGCCACAGCACAGCAGGAGCAGCAGGGAACTCCACCAGGGCAACCTTATCTCCTCTGTATCCTGGGGGGAAAGTGGGAGAATGGGAAGCACAAAGATTTCAAAGGAGCTGTGCCAACCACTCCCTTAGAGGAAAAGGGGGAAAGGAGAGGAAAAAAAAGAGATAGTTCTGCTCAGTCACACAGTATTTTCATTTCATAACTGTCTCCAGCCAGCACCATGGCAACCTGGGGAAAATCCTAATGCTATTATTGTGTAAGCTGGGACTGTTTGTTCTGAGGGACACAAGCTCTTAATTACACCGGATAGCTCCATTCTTTCCCCTCCACTTTCTTCTGCCAAACTACTTCCGGCCAAAATGAGTACTTGAGAGTCAATGGGCTGCCAAACCCCTGCCAACAGCCCCCTCCACAGTGGGGGCAGCACCAGGGACAGGCTCCCAACCCCAGACATCTCACAGAAACTCCACATCTGGGGAGCTGGGAACGTGCCCCCAGGGTATCTGTGGAAAGATGTAAGTGGAAGGGGGTGAGAAGCAATACCATCCTGCTGCCACAAAAAAAGTCACCTTCCCTCCGGAGCAGACAAGCACAGCTGCTTCTAGCCACCAAGAGGCTGCAAATCCTGCACCTGCTCTCTCACCTTCAAGGCTCTTGGGCTCGTGGTCCAGCGTGCGAGTCTTGCAGCGGAGGTGCTCCCCTGTCCCATCAATCCAGATGTACATGGCTTGGACCTTCTCCCCCTGTGGCAGTTTCATGTACATGTGCTTGATGGCTTTGCTCAGGTGGGAGCTCGCCGAGGTAGCCATGGCTGCAGACCGGACGAGGGAGTTCCTGAAGGGAGGAAATAAAAAACAACCTCAACTGTGAGCCCTTCCCTGCGCGCTCAGATTTTTCATCTTCCAGCCAGGAAGGAGCAGGAGGCAGCGCAGCCACAGGACAAGCTGCTGTCTCCAGCAACCCTGTGGTATTCCACAGGCAAAAAACACAGCAGCGCAGGCAGCTACGACACCACTGCTCCAGAAGCAATGCCTTCAAAGTGCCCTGTTAATAAACTCCTGCCCATGTCCTGACAATTACCTAGGTCTGATCCACCAAGCAACAGCCTTCAAAAGTCCTCCTCAAGCCCTCTGAACTTCCCTCCTCACCACCATCCTACAGCAAAGCTACAGGGCACAAGGAGAGCCTCCTCAGACCAGCTAAAGTTACACAAGCCTCGTCCAGAGCAGGAGGCAGAGCAGAAACAACCATCTAGCAGCACACCCTGGAGCAATCCAGGCAGTGATCAGGAGGCTGAAGGAGCTCTAGTCCCAGCCCGGCAGCATTCCTGCCAAGCCCAGCAACATCCCGGAGCTGAGCTCCCAAAGCTAGCCAGCCCACTTGTTTCAGGACCACGGCAGCCGGGTCCCACGCACGTTTGCAGAAGCTCGGAAAAGTATCACACGCCCAACATCCAACGCCTCCGCGGGTCGGCCCTCCCCGGCCCACACAGCTATGGCGGGGCTCCTCTCCGCTGCCCACCGGTGGGGGGGGGAGGGAAGGGGGCTCCCCACTGTGAGAAGTATCACCAACGCGTGCATCTCCTGTCGGAGGGAAAGCCACCCGCACTTGAGCTGGCAGCTAAAAAAAATAGGAAGGAGGAATTTTTTCCCTAGAAGGTCCTCCTGCCAAACAGCCGTCGGGGAGCTCCGGCACACGGGAAAGCCGCTCCCCCCTCCCCATCGGGGCTGCGGCGGGGAAAAGAGGGCCGGTGGCGTCCACCCCCCCCCCCCCACTCCCACGCATGGCCGTTACCTGGGCTCAGTGACAGTGGCTACAGGCGGGCGCAGGTCTCCCACGCTCAGCTGCTGGGGCCGCGCCCGCCGCCCTTTTATGGCGCCGCGGCGCCGGCCCCGCCGCACTGATTGGGCAACGGCGGCCGGGACGGAGGGCAGGACGGGACGGGGAGCAGAAATGGGGGGCTGGGGCGGAGGGGTGGGAGGGGGAAGGACGAGAGGCAGCCGCCGGGTTGCCCCTGCTCACCGGGAAGGGGGGGGGGGGGGGGGGGGGGGGGGGGGGGGAGGGGGGAGGGGGGAGGGAGGGAGGGGAAGTGTGGGGGAAGCCCCTCACTTCGCCCCGCATGGAGCGGTGAGGGGTGGGGGGATTCTTGGGTCCATTTTGCAACTCTCCGCTGCCCGAAAAAAAAACCCCAAAAAACAAAAACCCTCTTCGTCTCGCATAATTCTGGGAAAGCGGCGGCGGGAGCGGATCCAGGGCTCCCCGCGGCGTTTATATTAGCGGCTGCCTTTGCATAATTCGCCGGGATGGAAACAGGCAAAGCGGGCAGCGGCAAGGAGAAGGAGGAAACGGAGACACCCAGACACCCACCGCACTTGTCGTCCCCCCCCCGCCTCTGTCACCCGAGCCCCGGGCCCAGGCTTTGGCTTGGTGCACGCTTGAGGGTGAAGGAACAGGCAGTGCCCACGCCACCGCAGGCTTTGCCCCTCAGAGCAGGTTATCGGGCTCCAGCACCTGGACTTCCAATAGAGACCCTTGCTCCAGGGGCACAGGACAAGGCACTGCCTCACAAGGGAGGAGAAACTCCCCAGCCCACCCCCCCCGTGGGTGTGGGAGCACCCACTTCAGAGGCACTCTGGTGGCAAGAGGCGCCCAGCAAACCAGAGGAACTGCCTGGTATTTTTCCACCCCAGCACCTCCCTCACTGTCCCATCTCTGCTCCTTCTCAGCCCTCTTGCACCTCCAGTCCCAACCTAAGGGGCAGGAGAGCCATGCCAGCATTCACAGAAGGAGCTGCCACCAGTGTGCCCAGGCTTGTACCCACACGCAGGTACCCATCCAAGCACACGCCACCCACACGTGTTCCTCAGCACAGCAGGATCCTCAGCTGCCCATGCCACCCGTGGGTGGGGTGGTGGTAGTGGTACCAAAATTGCTATCCCTCCAGAAGCTGGGCCTTCCTGGCCATTACAGCCACCCTACTACACAGCCTCTGCACAGCCAGAGTTTTGCCAGGGGCAGGGGGGAAGGTGGCCAGGGAGAGCTGGATCCTCAGACAGGAGGAGGTGGAATTGCTGGCTAAGGCCTCTCCTTGATTTTATTGCCCAGCTCAAGAGCTGAGTCCCCACCCTCCCTCTGGGGACAACCCGGCTCATTCTTTACCACCACCTTGCAGCAGCAGCAGCCACAAGTGTGTGTTCAATGTCCCGAGGTTGTCCAACCCGGTGATGAAATTTAGGTGATTTTCACCTCCTGGCATTGCTTGTGCAAGGCAGAGCCACCAAGCATTAAAACACAACCTGTCTTCTCCCCCTGCCCCCCAGTATCCCAGTTTCTGTACGCTGATGGATAGAGCAAGGGTTTCAACACAGAAACAAATCTACCCACAGAGATTAGCTCAGGATCCCATGTTCAGACTGAAGTAAGCTGCAGTCACCTGAATCTAACAGCTCAGCTGAAGCAAAAGGAGGCAGGAGGTGGTGCTGAGACCCAGTCAGGCTGTGAGAGTCACAAAAATAGCTCCCATACAAGGGACCCGGCCAGGCACAGGCACTGTAAAGCCGTGCCCAGCCCTTTTCCCTAGGTTTGCAGAGAGGGTTTGTTTAACTGAGACACTGACAGCTCTCGATAGCTCCAAATTCTTGGAAGTGTGCTTGGTACCACCAAATTTCCCAGAAACTTTGGCCACCAGAGCTGGCTGCGAACCAGCCCGGGGCATTTATGGGTTGAAGGTTCCTGTGGTGTGGGGTGACCATTACCCCATCCGAGCAGCTCCTCTTTTCACCCACTGAGCTCTGAACCACCCCAAAGGGAAGTGGGGAGCAAAGGCAGACTTTGCATCAACACCTCCTTCTCCATCCAATAAACACACGCCAGGCAGCAAACCCTTTCCTGGGAGAGAGATCCCCAAGCGTGGGTGAGGGTTTCATGGCGGGGGTGGAAGGACATGGCTCCCTGCCCCGGGAGAGGTCTGGTGGCAGCCCCATGCCCGTGCCCCCTCGCCCAGCACAACATGTTTACGAGCCAGTGAAGAGCCAGGGCTTGCAGCCGCGGGGCCGGCGCCCTCTCCCGGGGAGAAGCGTCTCCTTGTCACCTCCCCGGGCATACGGCAACTTGTTTACCGCCTGCCTTCCCCTTCCTCCCTCCCCTTGCAGGCTGCTGGGGTTGGGTGGGTTGTTTTTTTTTTTGGGGGGGGTGCCTTCGCCCAGCTGCGTGCTCCAGTGACCCTTATTGTCGCCAGCGCTCAAGCGAGACAAACACTTGGGGAGGGAGGCAGGATGCCAACAGGTGACACCTCCCCAGAATGGATTTCAATCGGCCTTCAAAGGGGCCCCCACTCTAAATGCGCAGCGAGCCCACATTGTCTGGCCTCTCCAGGGGCGAGGTCCAACTGGTACATGTTTTTCTATATTTATTTTTTTTCCTCCTGCTAATTCGTGGGAACACCTTTAGTCACCTGTGTCATCGTGTCCGTGTCCCACCCCCCCCCCCCCCCCCCCCCCCCCC
>BJBW01010726.1:40229-71152 GCA_004320125.1 Scolopax mira
GGGTCGGGCAGTTGGACTTTGAAGCCGCCTTCTGCCTCCTTTCTCGAGGGCCGAGGGCCAGGATGGTCAAGTCTTTTATGTGTGCCCAGTCTGATACCACCCTGGCATCTCTCTTTTTTCCAACTAGAAACCAGGGTGCAACAAGGGGCCATGGCTTCCTTCCTCACCCTGCCTTGTTGGGGCTGCCGTGACTCATCTCTGTCCATGTGTCCTCCCCCTATCTCTGTCCTCATGTCCCCTCCAGCTGCCCTGGGCAGTTTTTTCATAGCACAGAAAGGCCTTGCACACCTGCCTGGTTGCTGGGATCCCCTTGAAAATGCACCCTCATGAATTTGGGAATGATGCAGATGTGTCAGACCACAGGGAGAGGAACAAAAAAAAAAAAAAAGAAAAAAAGAAGGGGGGAGAGCAGAATTTAAGGGTTAAAAAGGCAGGATCTGAAACTTCCCTGTGGCTCAGTGCCTGTGGCAGGTGGCCACTGGCGTTGCTCCTGGAGTGCTGAGACTCTTTCCCAGCTCCCTGGGGCCATCTCAAAGGTTGGCCCCTTGCTGCAGACCCTGCAGCTGGAGAGCTGGCCACCTCCAGGATCTCAACCCCAACAAATTGCAGACCTGTTCCGCTAAGCCCAGTACCCATTTGCCTTATACCAGCAGTAAAAAAAAAAAAAAAAATCTTAAATAGAAAGTAATAATTTCTTTTTTTAAACGGAGATGTCACACGGGGAGGAGGAATTGTCTGGTTTGTTGTCACTAGTTAGATCCTAGGAGGAGACCTAACACACCTAAAATCATAGAATGGTCCAGGCCAGAAAGGACCTCCAGAAGTCATCCAGTCTGACCTCCCTGCAGTCAGCAGGGACACCCCCAACTAGACCAGGTTGCCCAGGGCCAAAATGCCCCAGCCTCTAGCAATGGCACAGCTGGGAGGGAGGAGGGCCGAGCATCTCTCCCTGTGCCCAACAGCTAAGATATTCCCAAATCCAGACATACAATTCATAGACCCATCCGTGAAAGAGCTTTGGGCTGTGAGGTCCCACATTAAGTAACTGAAACACACCCAAGTTAGACAAGGTGTAGGCTGGATATCCTGATGGTGTGTCACCTCCATCTCAGCCCAGCACTGGGTACAGCTGCATCTGCTTGGACCTACCACAGCATGCCCACCATCGCTGGGACCTCGGCTCCAGAGGGGATGGAGGAACTCAAGATTCCTCCATCCTATGGATGAGGATGAGCAAGGGCTGGAAAATCATAGAATCATAGAATGGTTTGGGTTGGAAGGGACCTTAAAGATCATCGAGTTCCAAACCCCCTGCCATGGGCAGTAACACCTCCCGCTAGAGCAGGCTGCTCAAAGCTCCATCCAGCCTGGCCTTGAACACCTCCAGGGATGGGACATCCACAACTTCCCTGGGCAACCTGTTCCAGTGCCTCACCACCCTCACAGGAAAGAATTTCTTTCTGATGTCGAATCTAAATCTCCCCTCTTCCAATTTAAACCCGTTACCCTTTGTCCTACAGTTCCTGACAAAGAGTCCCTCTCTGGCTATCCTGTATTCTCCCTTCAGATATTGATGAGTAGCTGTAACTCCCCAGAGTCTTCTCTTCTCTAGGCTGAACAACCCCAGCGCTCTCAGTCTGTCACAAACCTAATGTCATGGAACCTCACAGCCCAAATGAACCCAATACCTTAGCAAGAAGAGCAAGGAACCCAATTAACCCTGGTAAGACTTCAACAGCGGTCACTGACTGAGGGCAGGGAGCTCAATGTGGGGTGGGGGGAAACGTTTGTGCCAAGGACACTGACCTTGTGCAAGCAGCGGTGGCCAACCGGTCTCTCCCGGAGCTGTGCAGGGGGCTGATGAAACTCCCCAAGGCAGGGAGGCGGTAGCTGCTCACCCGATAAGTGAGCAAACATTGCACACTCCGCAGCAGGCCCATGCTCCCTTTGAAGATGCTGCCAGGGCCCAGGGTAGCCAAGGGGTGGTGACCAGAGGGCTTTTGGAAGCAGAGCAGGTTACCTGGGCTGGACAGGAGGACAATTTAGGAGAGCCAATTAATAAAGAAAAAAATGCATAGGCACACGCAAAGGGAAAAATAAAATAAAAAACCCAAAGGTCCCTCCCAACACAGCTGGGCGGCAATACCCACCCGTGACAAATTTAGAGGGAGGAGGGGCCTTGGACCAGCAGCAGCCAGGGGAAACCTTGTACAACCTCCCCCCACCCCCTCCCAGCTGCTTGCCTCTCTACCCCTTTTCTCAGCCCCAGGTTGACATGCCCAATGCCTGCCTCGCCACCCCTGGCAGCAAACCATGCTGTTGCTTCGTGCCCCGAAGCCCAGAGCTCCCCCACCCCCCCTCCATCCCCTTTTCCCCCTCTCTGCAGATAGGGCATCACCGATGCCAGCTCACGGCTGTTCTGGCAGCAACCCTGGCCGCCAGCACCTACCTCTCCCCAGCTCTGCCCTGACACGTGCAGACTTTGCCCAGAGGCCAAGCGTCTTCAGTGAAGCAGGGCTGTCGCCGAAAAGCACGTGCTCACCTTCAAAAGTGACCAGGGAGGGGGCGGGGGGGGGGGGGGGGAAGGGGGAAGGGGAGAACACCGGGGGGGGGGGGGGGGGGGGGGGGGGGGGGAAGCTGGAAGCTGAGAACATCAGGGGCAGGCGGGATTTGAGACCTAGAAATTGCTTGGCTCAGGTTTGCTCTGTACAAGGGTGGAGAATATCCCAGGGAGCGCTCAGCGCATGCCTTTCCCTGCAGTTGGAAATTAGTCAGAGTGTGCATTGGCAGGGTTGTTTTTGGGTTTTTTTTATTTTATTTTTTATTATCTCTCTTCGTGCTGCTAAGTGCACTCCCAGCTAAGTCAGGGCTGCGTTAGCTGGGGCTGGCAGATTAATTTCAGCCTAATCCACTTCACAGCTCCATAAGCGAGAGCCCAGAAACCCTCAAAGCACTGCTCGAGCGGTGGTAGGATCCCGGCCTGAGGCTTAAAATTATAAAAGGTAGCTAGCAAAGGTCTGTTGTCCATGTCCCTTTTTCCCCACAGCTGAATTAGGTCCCTGTCCTGATGTGGCACATGCTTAACCTGGACTGGTGAAGTCAACAGACCTCGCCACGTGTCTACAGTTACATGAGCAATTCCGCTCAAGCTGGAGAAGAGGCAAGTGACCGCAGAACTTGCTGCAGGAGCTGTCAGGTGTATGGGCTGGAGCCCAGCCTTCACCGTAAATCCCAAGGGCAAGGAAACTACAGACAGATGGCATTACGCTCAAAAAATACTTCTCATTAATGTAAGGAAACACCAGAGATGTCCTCACCGAACAAACAAATCTCAGGCACACAGGAGACTGGGCATTAAAAAAATCACATTGAAAGAAATAATCCTAATATATCCAAGAAAGGAATGAATATTTAAAGGTGAACTGCCCATACTTGAGACCTCAGACAATTCCAGTTATAAAGTCCTACGGACCCAAAAGGATCAAACCCATTGCTGACACTCTTTGAGGTGTCCAAAATTATTTATAGGAGAACCTGCTGGGGTTATATGGGGGAAAAAAAATAGTCTTGCCCCAAAAGCTCAATCTGAGCATATGTTACTTGTGCTAGTGGGAGAGCAGGTTTTTTGCAGCAAGGTGCTTGTACCACTCCCTCATGCTGGAGTTTCCCAGCTTGCAGGGGCTGTAGACCATCACCTGAGACCAAAAGCAATACAGAGATGTTTGGGGCTGCTGTGGGTCAGTGGGTACTGACTGCAGCTGAGGGGCAAACAACCCCCATCATCCTTATGGCACCGAAAGGGGCAGGTTGAGTTGCCTGGAGAGACTGCGAGTGGCCAAGCGACCACAGGCATCAATGCTGACCTCGTGGTCGGGCAGCCTTGGACTTTGCTGCTACAGCGAGCTGGGCCAGTTTATGTTGGGCAAGGATAAGCAGCCCAGCCCCGTCCCCCTCTACCACCCCAGGGACCGTGAAGCTCTGCCACTGGCAGAGGTGGTCTCAGGTCTGCTGAGGGTGGGCTGCTCCCAGCATGGGGGGGACAGAGGATGCAGGTAATTTGGGCTCAGACAAAAGGGAGCAAAGCCCTTCTGACGTGTTTGGTGTCGCAAGCCTGCCCTTATCTTTGTACAAAGAGTCCATCCACTCCACGCTCCTCTCCAAGCCCCCTTCTAAATCTGGGCTGTGTTCTGGCATCCATCTCTTTTTTTTTAAGCCTTTTGGGGGGGCTTTTGTTGTGGTTGTTTAATAGCCACGTAGCTCACACGAGCTCCTTTTGCCAGCATGATGAACAGGGCAGACCCACTCGCACCTGCAAACTGAGCAAACTCTAGGAAGCAACAGCCCAGCTGAACGGGGCTTCATCCTGACAGATCTTTTGGGGTCTCCTCTTAGGGAGGGACTCCATGGAAATGGCCCCATGTATTCCCACAGTGACCATGTTTCAGCCTGTTCCTGCTCACAACCTTGGTCCTTTACCATCAGAAACTGGCACGGTCCTGCTGAGGATAGCCCAGAGCCATATGGGCACCAGCAGAGCTACACCAGCCCCTGAGGATCTCACTGGGTCTCTGTGCATGTGCTAACTAGAAAATAGGTAATTTTGATAGTTGCAACCTTTCCCAAGAACTTTTGAGTCTTTTACATGCAAGACAGCCACCACACCAGCTCATTCCTCTCTTGGGCTTAGCAGCACAAATCCCTATGAAATCCCTACTTCTCTCCAGGGTCTTCCATAACTCCCTTCCTGCAGCTGTGCCTGGAACCACTAGAATAAGCAGATATTTTGTGGCTCATGGCTTTGAGGACACACACCTTGCATGAAGGCACACGTGTGTGCACAGACAGTTCAGGCGTGATCTCTAACACGCTTCCATGATCTCTTGTGTCCCTCCTGGCCAGGTGCAGCACAAAGTTACCCTCCTTGCACAGGGCAGTGCACAAAGAAGTGAGCTCACTTGCTCAAGGTGATGGAGTGAGCCGGTACCAAGCAGCCCATGACTGTCACCCTGGAGTCCCTAGCACCAGCCTAATAATTAATTAGGAGTCGTCCATCCCTGTACTATACTAATTGTGGCTGTGGAGGCACAAGCCCATTGCTGAGGTGCAGAGCCTTGTTGCTGCTGGGGACAGCTTCGTATTCCTGATTTGACAGCGCCACCTCGTGAGGTGGCCCTGCTCCTGGGGACCCTGTGGGGTGCAGGCAGCCGTCCTGCCTCCCCACCGCCTGTGCCCACTGTGACTCCGGAGGTGGGGGGGTGGTGGAAGGGTGCAGCACAGCATCCTGCGTGTTTCCACCTGCAGGTGGACATGAACAGGGACTGCAATGACAACAACAGGGACTGCAATGACAGCACTGGAAGGGACAGGACACTCAATGTAATGCATTTTATTAATGGCCAGAATGAGAAATCTCAGGGCTTCTTAGAAACACCAGGTTGGCAGAGTCTATCCTGCAGCCCTCCCCCCACAATAAAGTGCCAAAAAGATGTCCAGTGCAGGAGAGGCCATAAAACCTTTCTCACACCTGCCAAGAGCCCAGAGCCACAGAGAAGTAGACCCACCTCCTTCCTACAAGGCACATCAGAGACCCTGGGCATGACAGTGGCCAAAACCTGAAGGTCATTAGCAGTCCTGCCAGGTCTGACACCGCGACATTAGGGAGAGTGGGATCAAATACCCACCTGGGAAGCAGTTTTCTCCTCCTGCCAGGGAAACAGGTCACTGCTACTGCAAGAGAGCTGTGCTTCTTTCTTTTTTCTCTTCCTACTGGAGGGTCTCCAAGGTTGTGTCTCAGTCCCAAATCTGAGCGACTGAGATGATGATGCCCTGATGAAGGAGGACTGCTAATAAGGAATCTGGAGTTGCTCTATCTAGGGCAGCTATAGCAGGGGTCGTCCTGTGAAATACCCATCACCACCCAAACAGACATGCTGACAACAGCCATGCAAGGTACTGAGGAGCTACCAAGAACCTGGTTTGAAGACAAGAAGTTTGCCCAAGTGGGGAGAGGGGGAGAGTGTCATTTCAGATCTGCCCGAGTGTGTTTGCAGCTCTGGTGATTCGAAAATGACATTTCCCTAAAGGGCAGCAGAGGAAGGTGTTGAAATCCCTGTGATCCCCAACAACCAAGTGACCCCCAAGGACTGGGACAAGTGTGTCACAAACAGTGTGTCACTCTGGAACACATCCCTGGGACACGACAGCATGATGGCCACTGGTGAGTTACCTTTGCTGGTGGCTTCAGCCCCTCTAAACACATCCCAAAGGGGACAGCAGGGAAAAAGCAACATTAGGCTTCTGAAATCTGAGTCTTCCCTGTGGCACAGCAGTGCCTTCACACAAGTGGACGTTTCCAAGGGCATCCACCCATCCGTAGGCTGATGCCAGCCCACCCCCTTGCATGCAGGCATAAATAAAACTTCACAGAAAGTTCCTGGGTGGATGGGGCCAGTGTATGCAGTGACTGTCACTTTACCCAGAGCCACAACCTGCCCCCAGCGTGATGGCACTTGCTAATTTGCAGGAATTTGCTACTAGAACCTGAGCAAGAGGACTCAGAGGGCAGTAGGGCTGGAAGAACAGCACCAAAACACAGCACACCATTCCCCTCCATGATAGCAGGGTTATAACTGGTGCCTGGGTAGGGTGAAGGAGCACAGCTCCTCCCTTCCACCTACAGCACCTTCTTTCTCCTGACCACAGAGGTCACTGCATTTGTGCCCAGCCTCTGTGAACCATGTGCTTTCACTGTTTAGGAAGCTGCCGTTTGAACTTCTGAGTTCCTGTGTGCAGCTGAATCTGGTGCTTTCCAAATAACTCGTGCCATCCGCCCAGAGCACACAGGTGCACTGTGACCCAAATTTTGTGGACTGTCCCAAGTCCAAATCTTCCCCCGTGTGCACAGGACAAGCCCATGCCACACATTCCCTAGAGCTAATGTGCTCCAGCCTCTCAAAACTCATCCTTTGATTCACATTTACATCACACTTGGCAACACAAAGCCCAGGTAACTTTCTTTTCTCCCCTTCATAGCAACCATAGCCTCCATGGATATGAGACTTCTGCTGAGAGATGATCTCTTTGTTGACTTTTTCAACACATTTCTGAACCTTCCTGTAAGTTCACTCGGCATCACAAAGCCTGGGACCTTTACGATTTCTTCTCAGGTGAACTTTTTCAGCTTCTGTGGTGTTAAAGGCCCTGGGAAAATTGGGAATGCACCACACATAGGCTGGAAAATGAGGGAAACCTGAGGACCTCAGCTTGGAAAAAGAGGTTTGAAAGGGAAAACAATTCCCTTCGTAGTGAGGACTAACTAGAACAGCTGGGCTGTAAGCTGCTCTGTCGCCCACCATCTCTTTCAGCTCTCTCCGTTTTCATACAGGTTTTTGGCCAGACACCCATTTACATCAGCAGCATTGACCTGTGGGAGCTCTGGCCAGAGCTGCCAAGCCACCTGGTGAGAAAATGCCCCTTATGAGGAGGAAGGACACAGGGAAGGGGAGGGAAGGGGCCAGTTGCTTATCTAGCTCTCCTGTCCATGTAGCCGGGGGATTATTTCAAACCCAGGCATCATTTTGCTTTCGAGCTATGGGAGGAGCACAAGCCATTTAAAGTCCTAGTGCAGTTTATGGGGTCCATCCAGCCCTCGATAAACCTCAATAGCTGGAGGAGAGGAGAGCACTCTGGTAGCAAGAGAAGGAGGACATGAACGTCAGCTCCTTGTGTCCTGTATTCCTCCTGAATCCACTAGGAATGAAGTCCTGTTGATCCCCAAACTGGCTTAGCCCTCCTCAGGGACATCGCTCCTTCTCCACAGCCACGAGTGCTGTTTGTGGCACTCAGATCCTGTAGCAAAAGGGAACATGCTCCTCTTGGTGCTGTTGGAAAGCTGCCGTGCCTTCCTGCCTGGGCTCTGGGGAAAGCAGGCAGGCTTTGAGGAGAGGAGCTTCACGGAGCATGGGATCTCCCAAGTTTGCAGGCAGAGCTCACAGGGATGGGGGTTCAAGCATCCCCCTTCTTTCTCAGCACGGGGACGGCTTGCATTGCTGTCTAGCAGCACAGCACCTTCCCTACCTCCTTCCCCAATAGCAGGGGCCCGTTACTCACCCCAATCCCCAGGCAAGAGACGGCTCCTCGCTCACAGCCTAATCCTCTCCTTGGGCGCGGGGTGTCACCACAGGATCCCAGCCCCCCGGCTTTGCTGGATTGGCTGGAAAAGCATCGTCTGCCTCACTTCTGCAAATCCAGCCTGTGCCTCCACCTTGTCCTCTGCCAGAAGCTCCTGGGTTTCATTCGGTCTGGGGAAGCAGGTGAGTCATCGCGGCACCGAGGAAATCAGAGGGGCTTTGCCATGGCTGCAGGGCTTCCGCTCGCAGGGCTGTCACCGTCTAGTGCCTGCCCAGCAGGACATGCCTCTGCTCTGGGTTACAGAGGCATTGCAGGTCCCACTTTTAGGGGGCCGAGGGTTCCCACGGGATGAGTGGGGCTTTACCTCACATCCCTGTTGGTACAGGCTCCCTGCCTCCACAGAGCTAAGCTGAAATAGCTGCTTAGCAGGGTTTTTACCATGCAGTTCATGGGCAGAGCAGGGCTGGAGAGCAGTTCTGGACAGAGGAAAATGGAGTCCTGGCATTTCAGGGTTGCTGCTCTGCAGGATGCCCAGAGCTCTCGCACAGTATTGCGGTACGCTCCTCATCTGATGCATCCTACAATGGGAAAACAGGCCTATGCCTGGTCTCTGCTACCAGCAGCGAGCCTGAATTGTGCTCAGTTTACTCCTTAAAACAAGCCATCTCAGCCCAGCCAACCACCTTGTCAGCCTGCGTGTCAACGCAAGGGAAGGCCACTGGAAAGAAAGCTATGGCAGTGGGTGATGTACTTTTAAAAAGGTAAAATATCTTTTAGAAGGTAGAATCTCTTACTAGGTAAGAATAAAGAGCTGTAAAAAGGTCATGAGGTCCTGTGAAACCAGACACTTGTTATAAACAGTAAGTGCTTTGGTAATGAACTCTGGAAGAAGAACAGAAGGCTGATAATAAGGAACATCCCACAACAGGAGGCGCTAAAACCAGCTGAAAACCAGACAGCTGCTGGGTAAGGCATAAAATCAACAAAAATGTGCAGTAGCCAGGGCAAAGATGAAGGTGACAGTGGGAGATCGCGACCACCAACTCCATTGGAGGCTGAGTTGGACTACCCTCCCGCGGTGCTGGAGCACACGCACATTAATTAAAGGACCTTGTAACTTTAAGTGAGAGACTGTACTAACCAAAAGAAATTGTTAAGATAAGGTACTAACCAATAATTATAATTAATGGCATGTATTTCTGTGTTTTGAACCGTATAAATATTCCTAAGAGTTTTTAGGCAGGGGTGCTAGCTTTTTGGATTACCACCCAGCACCCACCTCTGCAGAAATGCAATAAATAAGTAATACCTCTGCTCTGTGTGTGTACTGGTGTCTACACACCGGGAAAATGACAACACGGGGATGCAGAATTTCACTTCAGATAAATAAGCAATTCATGGAGGCTTGCTCCAGGGCCGTGTCTGAATGCATTGCTGCTTCTTCTCCAGTTGGTTTGAACCTCAAGCTGAAGGAGGTTGAGGGCAAGCCCCAAACACAGGCAAAACAGATGGATATTTGCAAGGGGAATAGGCGCAATGGCTGGGTAAACTGTCCCCAACATCCCCAACAACAGTATTGCATCCCTGCAAAGACCACAAGTGCATCTCACAACCTCTTTGAAACTCCCATTTTAATGCAATTTTCTGGTCCTTGGACCTTTGGCAGCCTGTGTCAGGGATGCTGGTGGGGTCTGGAAGGTTTTCTTGGAGGCTGCTCCTGCAGGCACCCCCTGATGCCATGCTCTGCACACTCTCTTTCCAACAGCAAAACTGCTGAACTGGCAAAGCACTGACCGGTGGCTGCTGGAGAAGTGCATCAGTGGGAGCCAGGGCATGTGGTGCTTTCGGGCCTTCGTCCAAGGAATGGCAGGTGGGCATGGGGTGTTCTGCAGCTCCTACTCAGCCAGCCGTGGGTGAGATGCCCATCAAGACACTGACACAGAGCCTGGGGGCACAGGTAAGTACCGGTGGGACAGGAGACACTGCGACCCCAGGAACGGCTTTGGAAGACGAGCCAACAGCAGAGCCCCAGCATGGGGTTGCATGCCAGGGAGGTGCATAACTCTGGTTCTTCTCTACACTGTTCCCTTGGTTCATGCAGGGGATCTTTCCTTTTTTTTTTTTTCCAAAAACACAGGCTGCTTCACTCATCAGCAGGACTTTCAGTGACTCTCTCCAATTCCATCCCTTGTCTGATCCATAGGGGAAGAACTGATTGACTTTTGGCTCACCACTGAAAGACTTCTGGGGCTTGATGAGTCTGACACAAGGCAGAGGGAGCTCTACTTGACCTTGCTCCACAGGCTGGAAGCCACTCACCTGCGTGAAGGCTCCAGCATCATCACTCTCTGCAGGACCATCGTTGGTAAGAACATGGGAACAGAGGAGAAGCAGAACCCTTCCAGAGAGTTGGTCGTTCCTGCATGTTCCCGGGGAGACAGGGTACTGTCACCAGCTTTGTTTGGCTGGGGAACAGTCTGCATGGAGCCATCTCTCCATCATAATCACCTGCATCTGCTTCAGGATCACTGCCAGAAGCCAGGCTCATTCAGCCCATCAGCACCAGAAAGGAGATCCTGAGCAAGATGCAGGAACAGGCTCTCTTTATCATTCAGAGTTACTGGCTCCCTAAATTCTTTATTCACTGCAAGAAGGGCATGGAGGAAGAGAAATCATGCTGGCCTCTGCTGCAGGAGTATCAGGAGCATTTATTACGGGCAAACTCACAGGAGCCCTCAAGCTTTTCAGAGAATCTCTTCACAATGCATATTAAAAAGACACAGAATTCATCAGGGCCCTACTGTAGCAAGAAGGCCAAAGCAGAGATCTGGACTCTGATGAAGGAGAGAAGAGACAGCCAAGAAATGAAGATGCCCAGTTTTCAGGTGCAACCAGAAAGGCAGCCAGGCCCAATGGGGAGCACAAAGGAATCACGTCTACATAAGGGACTAATTCCTCAGCAATTAGAGCATATTGCAAACACTGCTTTTGGAGGCAAAGGAAGAGCAACCTCTCCCAAAAGACCTAGACCCCATGCAAAAGACATCTGTGAAGAGAAAGTCCTCTCTAAGCTGCATTTCTCTATACCCCTTGTCCAGCTGCCATCCCTTGAAAAGCTGGTCAAGACCTTGAGTTTCCTTCCTTGGGCCCTCAGTGCTGAAAGCTGTGCGGGACGGCCCTTCAGGGACTTCTTGAAGCACCAGGACCAGTCCATGGAGGCTTGTCTCCTGGATCTGTGGCATGACCTAGAGGAATTTCTGCCTGTGGCACTGGATACCAACAGAGAAAACAGTTTCTTCCTGCGTCATTTGATTGGGGAGAAGATATGCAAGACCTACCTGGAGGATGGCACCATTCAGCAGCTTCCCCTGGAGACCAGGACTCTCAGGAGCTTGCGGGGCCATCTGAAGTCTGGAGAATTCTCCCCCTGGATATTCAGAGCCCAGAATGAGATTTGCAAGGTACAGAGCAGTGTTGGCAGTGGCCAGGCTGAGAAGCACAGCTGGTATTTGCACCCTCAGACTGGTGTGAGGTCTCTTGGCCTGTTTAAGAAGAGAGATATTTGGAAAACGAAGGTGAAAAGAGATTAGGAAGGGAAAAAAAAGTCACAAGGTACCTCGTTCTGACCAAGATGTGCCAGGCCATTGGAGAGGAGCATCTTTGACTCGCTTGCTGGGTAGTAGAGCAGAGGCGAGCCGTCATTTAGCAGCTGGTGACTTTGGTAGTTAGATGCCAGGAGATAGCAGGGCAGTGGCCGTTCTTTTGCACCTGAGTCACTGGTTTCAGCCCAACATGAGCAAAATACATTTACAACTCAAGCACTTCTGGGCAGCCTCTGAGCAGCCAGCCCAATGAATCAACCTGGGTGTACAGCTCCTGGTAGAGCTGTTCTGGGCTTCTCAGTGAGGTGTAACCTGCCCACGCCATCACTGCTGTGACCTCGGGGTACAGCAGGGCTGGAGCACCAGCTGAGGACAACTCACCTTTGCTCATCCTCAGGTACTCTGCTGCTTCTATGAGGAGTTTCTAGCTGACGATGACAGGACGTTCCTCCAGTTTATGGTAAAGCGGACGCACAGGGGATACGGGTATCATTGTAGGGCGTGCAGACACTGGTGGGGATGTGAAAAGTTGGAGGGAAGGAGTGGGGGGGAAGTCCAGCATTTGCTGCAGTGGTGCAACATCTCACTGTGTCCCCCTGGCCAATACAACAGAGCCTGCTCTGCAGAACACATGCAGGTGGCTCTGTTCACTGCAGACAACGTCCTTCAAACCAGCCATTAGGCCTTTCCTCAAACTGCAGTGTAAAATCAGCAGCCGGATCCTGGAAATGGTAAGGAGAGGCTGTCAGGGCCAGTGCCCCCAGAGAAATGGCTCACAGAGATGCCAGCATCTCAGTCAGCAGGAGCAGAGCACTTTGGAGAAGTCAGTTGACAGCTCCTGACCCTGTTTCATGAATCCTCTTGGTTGTGAGTCAATTAGCTGCCTGGGTTTTTAAGCATCTCTGTCAAGGAAATTACCCCCTCAGAGCACAGACCTGGTCTGGGAGCGCAATTAGCACTTCAGCAGGTGTCAAGGCCATGCTCTCCGCGGGCACTGTCCCTGAAGCCAAACTCCTCCCAGGTCGCTGAACTGATGTCAGGGGAACTGCTCGGGGGTTTAGCAGAGTTATTTTTGGTGCTTGCTCTCAGCAGCCTGTATCTCAGTCAGAAACCAGCCGCTCTGACCCTGCTGCTCGGCCAGTCATATGAGCCACTGGATGGGGGGGAAGGCCAAAGCCCGCAGGGGGCGTCTCAGTGGTGCCAGCCAAAAAGGCACAGGAGATTACCCAGCTGCCAGGGACATCTTCAGAGTTGCTTTCAGCCCTCCTGGGTGGATGCTGACATATTCGGGAAAGCTGCTGCCTTTGCTGCCAAGCCATTGTCTGGACTACATGGAGGTCTTGCTGCATGTCCCCAGTATATCCCAGCTGCAGGCGAACGTGAGCCAGCTTTAAGCAGCTACACAGATAGGTTTAAGGTCTATGCTGAGCTTTGTGGTCACATAGGTTTCTTCCCAGACAGTTTGAGGCTACAGCAGAGATCTGTCTTGGGTGGGTTTGTACTCTCAGGCATAGTAAAACATGCAACTGTCCCATTGGGCACAATGCAGGAGCAGCTCCTCAGATGGGGTACATGCTCTGTGCAATCGCCCTCTGCTCTTCTTGACACAGTGTCCACAGAGCGATGTCCCAATGCCCAAGATGCAAGGCCAGGCTGTTGGGAAAGACGAATGTTTCCTCCTCTCCCAGAGGATAAACACATCCCTGAAGCTGAGCCAGGCCTTGCACGGCACGAGGAACTTGGAAGGTCTCTCCTCTGAGCATTGGCGATTAATGGCCACTTGCGACCTCCGGAAAGGGGGCTCCATCCATGCAGAGGTGGAACCCCTCCTGCGCAGGATTGGTAAGAGGAGGGTCTAAATTTCTGCCAGGGCTCATGTTGGCCTAGTATGATAAAGCATATTTTGTGTACCTGTGGTGGTCACTGCCCCTAACACACCGGTTTTGGTGTATTGCTGGCAGCAGATGAACATCATGTAGTGGGCTGGGATAGAGCATCTAGGAGTCATCATTTGTAATCCAAACTTTGGCAACAACCTATGGCCAAATTCCCTCCTGCCAGTACCAGAGGCCCTAAATGCCACATCCCTGCACTGGTCTGGGTCACCAGATCAAGCAGAGGTTGCAGCAAAGTGACTGAAACACAAAGCCGGTGACAGCCACTGTCACCTCACTTCCATTATTACATTAGGTGTAATACCTAATGTTTGTCTTCTCCCATCATCTTTTGAGAATGACATCAAGTCTCTGGGCACCTGCTAATGCACTGAGAGTGACAGCAGTCACCTGCATCAACCCTGAGGTAGTTTATGGGGCCTCAGTCACACCTCAGAAATGCAGTGTCACAGATAGATCATGGGAACGGGACAGAGAAGGGGAAAGGAAAGGCGAGTAGTGACCACAATACAGCACTCGGAGCAAGTGCTGACATAGGCAGGAGGAATGAACTTTGGATCTCTCCTCTCTTCTCTATCTGATGCAGAGCCCCAGAAGATTATATCAAATGAGATGCCTGTGGATAGCCCAAGAAAGGAAAATGAGCTTCCACCTCCCAAAAGCCCACCACTTGGTGAGTCCAGTCTGAGCAGGCTAGAGGTAGGATGGCTTCCTAACCATCACATGCTTGGAAGTGCTTCGCACAACCTTAGGAGACGGGACAAGCAGGGGTCTTCCCTGCTTGCATCCCATCATTCCGTAGAACATGTCCAGAAGGAAAGAGAGGCCTAGCCACCCTTGAAAGGCATGTCTTTTGAGGTGTTAATCCAGACAGAGAGGGAGGGAGTGGGAGGGCTTCTCTGAAGCAGATGCTGGAGTGGTCAAACCACAGGGAGGCAAATAGTTCCCCAATGTCTCCTGAGCTGGGCTCACCATGTAGACATCAACATGGTGGCTCTGGAAATGCCTGGGCTTCTTTAGGGTCCTCTGCTCCACAGACAGCTGTGAGTGGACTCTGGTTATCACCTGAGGAAGGAACCAACCATGTTCTGTTTCCACAGCCACTGAACCCAAGAGCAAAAAGAAGAGGACTTCTGTGAGAAAAAGCACATCATACACAACGAAGTCCTTCACTGGTGTAGCAGAGAAGCCATCTAGAAGACCAAGGTCTGGCACCTCACAGCACAGGGCTTTGCTGTTTTTTGCTACTTCCACTCTTTCAGGAGGCAAATTTTTCCAAGTGCTTTCATGTAGTGCCACTGCTCCCTGCTTCATTGTTGGGCCCACTGAGATGTAGGCATGGGTGGCCTGTGAGCCTGAACCATAGAGTTACCGGGGAAAAGAGAAAAATGTTTTTACACACCTACATTCCCATAGTTTACATTTACTCCTTGCTCTGGTTTTCCAAAGCTCTGCTGATTTTTTACAATGTGACTGTCCTCTGGCTTTATATCTACCAATAATCTCCTGATCTACCAGTGACAAGGGTTTTCCACTCCAGAACACCCTCTCCACGGACAAACTCATGAATTCCATGCCATCTAGTGACTAATTATTGCTCATTCTCAGCAAGATCCAGAGGGGAGCATGACTTCCTCCTCCCACCAGTCCTTCCAGGTGCCCCATCCTTACCTGCCTCCCTCCCCTGATCTCTGTAGGGCTGCCCATCTCGATTTGCAGGTCTCCAGCATAGACCCAAAGTCCTATCTCCTCCTTGACTCCCTGGGTGAAGCCTCCTCTTCAGTCTGAGTCCAGTTCCTTTGGCTACACAGCAGCAAAGCTGTTGGGTAGGTGCACCCATGACAGAAAAGAAACAGCTTGTCAGGAGAATCCTCCCTGGAATCCCAAAGGTTCAGTGGATGAGCAGGACAGACAAGGGAGGCTGTGTTCCACCAGTACCCTTACTGATCCACCTGCTTCACAGATCCCCACTCATCCACATTTATAGCGTCTCTTCAGGTGTCTCTTGTTTGAGACCAAGCATAGAGATCCTGGCTATTTTCCAGGTCTGGGATCACATCTCCTGGTGTCTCCTCCTCTACAGGCACTTTGTGAAAGTACTGCACAACCCTGCCCACCTGCAGTATTTCAAGCAGTTCCTAGAGGAGCGCAATGTAGATAAACCACTGCGTTTCTGGATGGATGTGGAGAACCTAGCCTCAGAGACCAACCCCAAGACGAAGAATTCCCTCATTGACAGCATTGTCAGGACTTATTTCAATGATGAAATCCCAGCTGGTGGGTGCCCGTCCACCCTGCACTTTACTACATTTAGAATCAAAGCCTCTTTTCCCTGAGCTGAATGCTGGTTGCAAATTTTACATCATCTTGCAGAGACCTGCCAATTCTCCTTTCCTGCCTAGTAGAGCCTTTATCTGCTGAGGCCTTCCACTGATGCTTATATTTTTAGGAAGGTGGCCTAGTTCTTTGGCAGAATCTACTGACTAAGGCCTGCAACATTCAATTTCTGCAGTGGCAGAAATAGCTCTTCCCTGTTTTGGCTCCTTTAGATCCTCATGGAGTCACAGCCTCACTCACAGAGTATGCAATTAGCACAGTATAGAAAGGGAAAGGGACAGCCAAATTCAGCAAAGAGCAGACAGGGCAGGCAGAGATGGGGCAGGGTGCTACTTGCAGATGTGAGGATAAGAAGGGATGTCCTGGCAGCTCAGGGGGGCTGGTAGAGGCAGGCAGTGACTGCACATCTCTTCCAGAGGAGCAGCTGGATTGCCACAGTTCAATCATCAAAGAAATAAGCAAGGCCACAGTAGTCAGCCCCTTCATGTTAATGACAGCACAGATCCTTGTCCAGAAGACGATGGAAAAACGATGGTGAGTACCTAGGTTGGGCTGGTTGCTAAATCCAATGGTTATACAAACACATGCCTCCCCTGGGAACCCCAAGGGGACAGACAGTAACTGCTGTTATGCTGCTATGAACTATCAGCTGGTGTATTGAAATCCCAGCCTGAGCCTCACCAGAGAAAAACTACTATTGCAGCTGCTGATGCACTTCTGTGCAAGGCCATGAGGGCTTGTCCCATAAGGACCAAATCATGGGCTTGCAGGGTGTTGGGCAGAAGGATGACATACACTGCAAATAAGCGGGGTGGACACTCCCAAGCCAGCTACATGCAAGAACAGAGCCCCAGGGAGGGGATCTAGCCCCCTGTCCCTTTCTCCAACCTCCTCCAGAAGTCCTGTGAGATCCCACCACCAGGGCTATCCCTGTCAGCTGCTCCCCTGACTTGGGCACACTTCCACCAAATGCTTCCCTCCACGTGCCTCTGGCTGCCCTTGATGTTCTCTCCCTGGTCTTGCATCTGGCAGGTTTAAAGAGTACCAGGACCTGTTCCCCCCAGGTGATACGCCTAAGTCTAACCTCTGTTTGAGGCATGGGATGGGGAACTTCATGACAGACAAGCTGGTAAGGAAAGAGACTGTCTGTTATCTTACCTGTTATCCAGGTAAGAGAGGAGATGCTGTGGGTTAAAGCAGTGCTATCATGAATGGGGTGAGAGGGTCAGACTTGG
The DNA here is from genome assembly GCA_004320125.1 of Scolopax mira. Lineage (NCBI taxonomy): Eukaryota > Metazoa > Chordata > Aves > Charadriiformes > Scolopacidae > Scolopax > Scolopax mira. The sequence goes on from BJBW01010726.1 coordinate 57,429, forward strand.
TGAGCTGCAAAAAGGCAGCTGATAGTTAAAGCCTTACTCCTACAGGCTCTGGGGTCCTGCTTCATGCAGACTCCACCTGATTGGGTCAGGAATGGCAAGTGGTGGTTGGACTAGATGATCTTAAAAGGTCCCTTCCAACCTAGGTGATTCTGATTCTGTGATTCACACTAGTATCTACGGCACCCAGTAACACTGGAAAGCAAAGATGATGGCTGGGTCACAAATCCCACTGCCAAGGCTGAGCTCTAGTTCTCCAGCTCACAGTGGTGGGTCCAAATGGGAGGGCTTTGTCTAGGAGCGAGCAACCCTATTGCTGCAGCCAGGGGCTAGATCAGTGGGGCTGTGCAACTGGCTGACACAAGCTGTGCCATGTCTCTGCAGCGGTGGGCCTGGTATGCCATTCGTGACATCGTGAGGAGCATCTCTAAGTTTCAGAGGGAGATGAACAATGACAAACACCGTGCGGAGTTTGAGGACTTTCTCCGGCGGGAACTAGGAAATGAAGAGGAAAGTATGGCTAGACTCCTGCTACCCCCCTCCTCAAGACACTCCTGGGTTTAGGCAGAGAAGTGAATTGAGGAAACCTGTGGCTCATCTCCCATCCCCCTATGCTGACTTAGTTTTTTCTGCTGGAGGCACATAAAGAGCCAGAAGAGCGAGTGTCTCAGGAGGCCAGATGTTGCTGTGCAGAAATCTGTGCCCTTAGGCGCAGGCATCAGGAGATGAGGTCCAGAATTTTGCACAGGCAATATGTACACATGCACATCCATGCAATATCTGTTTTTCTGATGAGGGTGCTCCGTGATGCTGTTGCATCTCTCTCAAGCAATAACACATACACAAGTTTGCATCACTACCACAAAAACCAGGAGGTACTAAATGAAGCTAAGGTGACACAGGGAAAACATAAATGGAGATAGTTTTCTATGGGATGGGGAACTACAGAGCGCTTTGCCAAAGGATTTAGATCCTGAAAGTTTACACATATGTTTGAGAGAAGGCTGGAAAAGCTGTTAGTAAAGAAATCCACTGAAATTGCTAAATACACAGAAACCCCATCTATATAAAGAAGTCCCCAGAAATGAAAATTTTTGAAAGCTGGACAATATTGTATATGGGGGGAAGTAACAGAGATGCTTTACCTTTCCTTCTTACTAGTTATCTGCTTCTGGCCTCTGTCTGAGATAGGATAATGGTGAGGCAGACATGCAGACATTTGATCTAAGGTACTGTGGCCATCTCCTATGAAATCAATGAACATAAGCACTCCATAGGTGAAAAGAGGAGGATGGGTGGAGGAGGTTACTGAGCTAGGTCCAAATTCCATAGAAGGCCTGGTTGTGGGAAAAGTGTTGTCCACCTAGGTAGAAAGACTACCTAGGTAGAAAAGCAAGCACAGGTGAGGTGAAGGAGCAAGGTATAACCCAGCATCAGATTCCCAGTTGGCCTCAAACCCAGTGCTGGGAGAAGCAGGACACCACAGCTCTTTCCCTTCTCTCAGACTTGCCCATTAGATCGATGCAGCACAACAGCACCATGAACATTTCCCGGTTCCACATGACTCCTGACGGCAGCCCATCGGAGGAGGTGGTATTCGTGAAACGTCACCTGTTTAACAACCAGCTCATTATTGTCAACTTCCTTGTCAATGACCTCCACTTTTATCTGGAGATCAACAAGTAGGTTCCCTTTCCACCTGGTGCTCAGCTACAACCAGTCTCCTGTCCTGCCAGTAGCACCCATCTCCCAGCAGATAAAGCCCAGTCCATGGATTTGTTAGCACACAATAAGGTCTGCGCTAACAGACCTAATTCCTATCAGCACATCTATGCAAGGCTGGACACCACCTTGCAGCCAAAGACACAACCAAAGTCTCACCCTGTAGCTGTCTACACCTAATCAGCCCCTAAAGCCCCCAAGCCCCTCCATTTCAAGCAGAAGTAGTTACTTGGCTCAGGGTTCCTGTCTGGGTATCCTAGAAGCAAATACTTTTGGTTTGATAGTCCCAAGCAATTTAACATTTTGCCTACACCTTTCTTGACCTGCCAGTTGTGGCATTTCTCCATTGACTTTGTCCAGCTCCCTGACAAACCTGTAAGAGCAAGCCATGGCTGATGCATAACAGTCCCACAGCCAGAACACCTCCCACAAGCACAACCGGGTTTCAATTCCTCTGTTTTCCTGAAGAGGGGGGCAAACATCACATCTCCCAGGTGAATGCCATTACCATGAGGGTGATACAAGAAGGAAGTGGCTTTTCACCCTACCTGTTTCACCATTCCACACCTTGTGGATTTCTTTTCCTGACCCAGTAAATATGGAGCTAAGATACAATGACCTATGAAAGTCCCTTCCAGACCAGATGATTCTATAACTTGACTGTCTAGCCTTAGCAGCCAGAGCACTTGACTCAGAGCAAGACCCCGCATGTCCTTGCAGGTTTTCCAGGCTGGCTGATTCAGCTGAAGCTCTGGCAGCGCACAACAGGCAGGCAGAAAAGGAAGTTGCCTTCCTCAAAAAGAAAGCTGCCATCATCAGCAAGCTCTTCCTGAACTCTGATATTCCCCCCAAATTGCGGGTAAGATGCTGGGACCCACCCAGGAAGGCTGAAGGCCTGCTCATTGCTCAAGAGCATCGTATTGCACCTGCGAGCAGTTGTCGGGGAAAGGGGAACCAGGCAGAGATTTGGATCTCCAGCCAAGCATGCTGTGAAGCTTCAGAGCATTCTCTGGTGTTTGGGACATCCATTTGGGCTCTATGGCATGGGAACTCATCTGTCACTAGATCCACTCTAGCTCTTGACCCACAGGGAATGAGAAAAAGTATGTGGACAAGGAGATGGTAAAATCCCCTTCCTGGTGGAGAAATACCACAGCTGAAGCACCAAGATGGGTGCTGCACTCCACCAATTCAGTCCTTTCACTCTCCAGCGGTCAATGTCACTATCATCCCCTTCCCACTGTAGCCATATCTTTCCCTACAGTAGCCATGGCCCTGTCTATCTTGCCTTTGGAAAGCACAGCACAGTGCTTTCCACAGAAATACTGGGGAGATCCTGCCCTTACACTTAAGACAGTTGGTCAGGACATAACTAGTGTTTCTTCTTAGAGACTGCTGAAATGCTGGGTGGGGCAAGGAGAGAAACATACCTCTAGGGCCCACCTGAAGTATCACAAACTGTTTTGGTTAAGTAAGATCTCTTCTGTGGTAGGTAAACATCACTGAAGAAGAGAGAGATTTAATCTGGAGTTTATCTTCCAAGGGGCTACTGAATCGTCTCCTCTACTACAGGGCCAAAATCATTATCTTCCCCATTCTGATGTACTTCTGGAAAAGGTACCTATCCCCTCTCTCTGTGTGGGGAAGGCTCTGTGGATGCCAGCCTCTTTCTACAGCCATCTGTTCCTCTGACATGATGGAAATGCAGATGAGATATTACCCCAGAGCTCAGCTGTAGATGTCTACTTGGAGGTTTGCTGTCTTCAGTGTTTCTCACACAGGTTCTGCACCTGGAGGGTGATGAGGAGCTTTCAGGTCTTTGCGGAGGAGAAGGTGCCAATCTCTTCATCCAGTACAAAACACTTGGAATCCCCTGACACCTACAGTCCAAGTAAGCTGAGTGCTTGTCCCCTTCTCCACATTTGTCCTCAGTCTTGTTCTTCCAATGGAGAGATGTTCAGACCTAAGTTTTCAGCATCCCGCAGGGTTTCCCTTAGAAGGACCAAACTCCTTCTTTTACACAGCCACTATGCACAGCTTTAAGGATATACGTGGTGCAGGCTTATTGGAAAATGAAGCACCTTTGAAAACATTCTTTCCTGTCAAATTCAGACAAAATTGCCCTGTGGGTTTTGAGACAGTTATTTGGGGAAAAGGGGAAGTAGGTGCAGAGAATTCATGAGCAAATTACCTGTTGCGTAACTCTTGTTTACTTCAAAAACCAAGTAAAAAATACTCTTGCACACACCCTAAAACAGAGATAAAGCAATTAATCTTTTGGGTTGCAAGTCAGATGGGAGAAGGAAAAGGAGAAGAACCACGCAGGCAAACACCAGGCTCAGTGGCATTGCCTGGAGGATGCTTTGATCATGGGGAATGCAGAATAAGATTCACCAAGATTTGAGGTGACACTCACTGGGACAGCTCTGGGGAAAGGCATTATTATTTTTCCATTTCCCATCCACTTGTTTAGTTATAATACACTGAATAACTCCAAACTGAAAAACACAAAGAAAGTGGTGCTAAGTGCCGTCATTCTGCCTGACAACCTGGCTCCCTGGCTGAATATTCATTTAGTAATTGTCTAATTGATTTTTGATTAAAGGGGAAACCGAAATAGGCACGTACTAATCTTGCTTTGACAGTTGAGTGGGTGTCAGCAAGTCGGTGTTCTGCTCCCTGTCATTTATCACTGTCAAGTTTTGGTTAAAAAGCAGCAGAATTGTAGGATATTTTTTGTTATACCTGCCAACAGGTCCTCGAGCTATTGCTCCGCAGCTGAGATGGGGTAGCAGACTCCCCATGCTGGTGTGCTCCAAGACTGCCACACCATGTCTATTAGCTCAAACCACCCCACACCTTGGGTATCCCCCTGAATAACACGCAATGTTCAGCTTGAGCCTCCACTTCATTACAGAGCTTCACTGCACTTCTAGAGCCGTCTCAAACACAGCTGGTTTAACGCAAAAGCTTATTGCCACCCAAAAAAATAAAAACCCAGACAAAACCTGACCCTTCACACATGTATTCCCAGCAAACAACAAGCCATAAGCGTTACGTTATGCAGGAGCAATCTGCTATGTTACCGAGGTGTTTGCTGAGGTTTTCAGGAAACTGATGGGGAGAGAGACACGTTCAATCAGTACAAACTGGTGCAAGGGTTAGGAACACTGCTGCCCAAGTGGCACAGCCCATATTTAACTACACAGAGCCTCAGAGAGGGAGTGAACTGAGGTACTGCTCTGGAGAGATGTGTAGAAAAGAGTGATCTTTCTCACATGGACATTAATCATAGAATCATCATCAAATGGTTTGGATTGGAAGGGACATTGAAGATCATCAAGTTCCAACCCCCCTGCTGTGGGCAGGGACACCTCCCACCAGACCAGGTTGCTCAAAGCCCCATCCAGCCTGGTCTTTGAACACTTCCAGATGTGAAGCATCCACATCTTCTCTGGGCAACCTGTTCCAGTCCCTCACCACCCTCACAGTAAAGAATTTCTTCCTAATCTAAATCTCCCCTCTTTCAGTTTAAAACAATTACGTCTTGTCCTATCACTACTTGCCCTGATGTAGAGTCCCTCCCCATCTCTCCTGTAGTCCCCCTTTAGCTTCTGGAGAGCTGCTAAAAGGTCTCCCCAGAACCTTCTTTCTCCAGGCAGCACAACCCCAACTCTCTCAGCCTGTCTTCATAGGAGAGGTGCTCCAGCCCTCTGATCATCTTTGTGGACCTCCTGCAAAGGATGTCCCTGAGTAAACTGTCCCCAAGGCACAGCTTCTTGTAGCAACTCGCAGGGATGAATAGCCAGAGACACCCAAATAAAATCCCCTGAGCTCGGGTAGTGTGTCATGGGAAGAGATATGATCTCTCAGAACAGTTTAATCTCTCCTGCCCTAGCCTATGTGGCTGGCATGTTCAGCCTGTCTGATTAGGATGGGCAGATACCCTCATGCCTTTGTAGGTCAGAGCTGTACCCTCAGGGTGCGGCACAGTCCGGCTCCTTCTCTCCATCACTTGCCAGCCTTCAGGCAGCCCTGACTGCCAGAGAGGAGCAAACTAAATCAGCGTGCAACCCAAAAATAGCTGCTGTTTCTGACTCTGCTAATGCCTCTGCCACCTTTTACTCGGGACACTTTTCTGCACCTTATCACACTTTCACGGGTGGCCTTTATCTAAGGATCTTGCTTTTCTGACCTTTACATAAAGAGCTTGCTTTTCGTCTTTTAAAGGCAATAAAATTACTAGGGAGAATACCTGCAATTCCAGAGAAGCCCTTCTATTGCCCATGTCTTGCTTTTCTCTTGTTCTTTGTTCTGAGGGTTGCTGCTTTGCGCAGACATGGTGCATGCATGGCTGGGAAGGTGCCAGGCATGAATCCATCTCCTGTCACCAGGCGTCACTCTGGTACTGTCTGTGCCTTTACACAGGCCAGTCCTATTGCACCCCACTTCATGGGCATGAACGTGGATTCTTCTTGGGAGAAGCCACCCATGCGAGTACAAAGCCAGGAGCACATCTGTGCATGCGGACAGCTGTGCACAGGGGCAGCTGTCTACACACTTGTCTTCATCTCTCCAAATGCCATTCCCTCACAAGTCTTCCATCTGCCACCCATAGACCCCAAACTACAGCAGATCCAGGATGAAACACATCACCCCTGCCCTGCAGCTCCCAAATGGCTGGCTTCACAATCAAGGAGATCTGCGTAACTCATGTCCTTGCCCAACCAACCTTCATTGACCTCCATACAAGCCCCTTGGGATTCAAAGGGGACTACACATATTGCTGTCTGCCCTCCCTTGTTTGCCATCAGAGCACTTGCCATACAGTACCATTTCATGTCTTCTCCCTCTCCAGGCAATCACACCATCATTGCCTTCACATTCCTGAAAGGGGTCCAGATCCTGCTGCCACAGCCTCAGAAGATGGTGCTACTGGAAGAGCAGAAAGGTGGGCTATTGCTGAAAGGAGCTGAAAGGAGTGGTCCTGCTCTCAAGGGAAGCTCTGGCTGCCAACATGGGAGCTGGGCTTTAGGGCTCCCTGCCCTAAAGGGTCCATGATGGGAAGTTTGTGCATGTTGTTTTTCTCAGATTCGGAAAACAGTCTTGAGAAAAGGCTTTCATTCAACAAGTCTGCCTCCGGTACTGCGGAGCAGGTAGGTGATCACAGGGGCAGTCCACCTCCCCCAAACCACACCAGCACAAGCTGGCAGCAGCAGCTATGACTCCTCTTAAAACCTAGAGGCCATGTGGGGGGTCTGTGCAAGGTGCCAGTGACCCCTACCATCTCCAGTAACATTCACAGAAAATCCCTACTTTCTGCATCTCTCCATGCCCTGGAAACCCCCCTCCCAGGAGGAGATGGCAGTGGTGTTTTTCCCTGATCACCCACACCCTGCCTTCATCAGCAGTGGCCACTGCTGCAACTTCTCACCCTCTTCTGCAGGCACTGAAGGAAGAGCAGACCTCAAAGGAAGAGCCGACCTCCCAACAAACTGAGGACATGGGTGTGCTTCAAGAAAGCTGAGCAGCCCAGACATGCTGCATAGTTTACACTTAATCAGCAGTAAGACCTAAAAATAAAACAAGTCACAGTGTCCTCCAGCTTGCCCAGTAACATCATTGCCTCTGCAACCGTTGCAGGGATGTGCACAACATGCATTTCCACACAAGGAGATGCCCTTGCCCACATGACAGTCTCTTTCCTCACATGTATCTGTAGAAGACTACATTTTCTACAGGTGGGACCCAGTAACAGTGTAAATAAATCACACTGGGTGCACAGCAACACCTTTTTACAAGCCCTTTGTGGTGCTTAGAGCCAGAAAGCAGTCAAAGTAAATATTTTGCCGGTATGTTTATGTTTACAAAGCACTAACCAAATCCTGTTAAAGACCCCAGGTGAAAGTCAGAGTGGCTTTGCCAAGTCACCAGAAAGCTGCAGAAAGCCCAAAAGTTCTTTGGACCTCATGAAGAAACGACCATGACTTTCATAGAATCATTTGAGTTGGAAGGGACCTTAAAGATCATCGAGTGCCAACACTCTTGCAGGGACACTCCCACCAGACCAGGTTGCTCAAAGCCCCATCCAACCTGGCCTTGAACACCTCCAGGGATGGGGCATCCACAACTTCCCTGGGCAACCTGTTCTAGTGTCTCATCACCCTCACTGTAAAGAATTTCATCACACCTTGCCTCTGACAGGTCCCTTGCTAGCTTTGTAATTTTGAGCTATTTTTCGCTACTTTTTAACCCTAAGATCCTAGAAGATTGCATCCTGGGGATACTACAGGTGCATTTAAGGCAGATGACATCTATCATAATTGTCAGTTATGATTCTCAGTGCTTTTCTTCTGGAGGATCAAAAACCCAAATAAATCAAAATTCCAAGAACATTTCCATAAATGAAGCACTTGAGAAGCTGATGCTACTCCTACAACCCGAGCTGCAACCAGCTCCTCAAAAATTGCCCATGTGCCGTAACTTGATTTCACCCCAAAAGCTTTCAGTCCCAAAAGATAGCTGCATTTTCTTTTTAGTGCTTTGCTCTAACACTTCAGGTTCTACAGCCTGAGCCCAGCTGAGCCTCGTCCCCAGCAGGACGCACAGATGGCCCTGAAGTTCATCACAGACAAAATGCAGTTAAGAGTAATCTTCACTCCACTGCTTCTGTGGACCTTTATTTTAACTAGCGCAATAGAGGAGACACATTGACCTGGGGCCATCCCTGTGCACACAAGCATGTCTTCAGCACCTGATCCCCCTTACTTCAGGTTGAGCCAGTTATCTCTGGGGTGACCCAGCAGGAGGAGGGGGAAAAAAGCAGAGACGCAGAAAATACACTGTGTACAGGCATGACAGCAGAGGAATGAAGCCAAATCAGCACGCCTTTGGGCACCACACATGTTCTGCAAGCGCGCCTGTATGAGGCAAAGGCAGGCGGCACCTCCCAGATGGACACCGATGCTGGGAGCAATCCACAACTCAAGCATCACTAACACTGGCAGCTGGCTCTGACCCTGGCTCCCAAGGACAGCCTTATCCCCAGGCTGTGACATTAGGTACTGCCATACCACCCAGTTGCAGTACTGGCCAGCTGTTCTTGCCACTGGTTTTTCATCCTGCCTGGCCTGTGGCTTGAGTGATCACCCATCCTCCTTGTCTTTGCAAGGAGGAGAAGCAGCCTGGTATTCTCCTTAGAGCTGGTCCCTGTCCTATACTCCCCCATGTCTTCCTGTGGCAATAAGCTGTGCAGATGACATACATGGATGAGGTTTCTGCTCTGACACCAGCCTGATGGCACCTCCCGCTTCTCAGAAAGCAGGACAAGGCAGACCACAGAAGCCTTCCATGGAAATTCTTCCCAGCAGCCTGATTGCCCCAGGGAGAAAAGTCAGAGCCTCCACGGGTAATCATTGCTCTAGTTTGTACATCCTCAAGTGCTTTCTGGAAGGCTTTTCCACAGCCTTTTAAGGCTGCCAAGTCACATTCCTTTAGGAAAACAGCAGAGCAATGCAAGAAGATGTAAGAGTCAAAGCAAGCTGGAGACGTGGTGTTTTACAAAAGGCTGAGGGAGCCCAGCCCATGGCCTTATCACTCCTTGTATACAGCATAGGAGCTGCTCACCATGCTGCTGAGACCCGGACACACATCTTTGGGTGTCCTCCTGCTTCCTGGGCACCAGAAAGACACAGGGAGCAAGAAAAAATAAGCAGGGAAGAAAGGAAAAAAATAAGTATCGTCACAAGAGGAGTCAAATTCTCCTGGGTGCATTTTCTCTAATAGCACTTCACCAACTGTTGCATAGTCAAGCTTTCTTGTTGTTACATTTATGTATTCTAAAAACCCCACCATTCAGACCATTAATTCAAAAGAGACACCTTGCTTCTGAGAATAGCAAGCCTTCGGTATTTCCCAACATCTTTTTTCCATCAGATACCCATGTGGGCCAGAAGCAATTCATCTGAGTAGTGACAAAACCATCCACCCCCTTACCTAAACAAGCAAGAGGCACCTTCATGAGGAAGACAAAAGTCCCAGCCTTTTGGGAATTTTATAGTACTGCAGACTATCTCTTTTTGTACCGAGGGAATGGGGGAACCTCATATATAAGTGTAGCAAGAGTCAGTTTTCCTGGTAAATTTATTCCAAGTTTGGTTCTCCAGAGGCAAATTGAAAGAATAATAATCTCAGTTTGAATAACAATAAAAATCTTTTCAACAGCTGAAAAATGTTTCTGTAAGCAACTTATAATCATTGTGCAAATCAGAGCATTAACTGAGAAATGAGCAAGCCCTTGGATGATCACAGCAGAGATTGTCCTTTCCAGGAACTCATCTCTGCAGTCCCTTTGACATCACTGACATTTTGCAGGTGAGTCAAGACTATCGCAGTAGCAGAGTTTTGTGGGATTGTGCTCCTTACATCTGTTGCTCGTGAAAATATCTCCTGCCTCCACCAACGGAAGTCCTTCAGGTCCCAGGAGGCTGAACTAAGAGTGCCTCTACCAGATCAGAGCAAGCAATGGGCCAAGGGCAACTCCGCAGTCAGACCATTGACTAGGCATCTCATTTCTGGCTGCGGTGTTTCAAAAAGACTGAACAGAGAGAAGCCATGTTTTTCTAGGGGCTCATCAATGCAAGCTGTTGGGAGTATTTGCCCTAGCTATGAGTTTGAATTCCTTTTTCCTTTGTCAGAAAGTCCCATGTTGCTTGGCAACACTTGAGCTCTTCTCCTGTCTCCCAGATGCATCAGTGTCCGGGGTCTTTTCCACTTCTCCCTGCTTTCCAGAAAAGATCAGGGTCTTGATCTCCATCTCACAGATGGATAAGCTCGGAGAGACAGAGGTAGGCAAGGAGGATCTGGGCTGGCACTCAGCTTGGTTCCTCTCCAAAGCCCATGGTTGTTACACCAAACACTTCTGAAGCAGCTTTCATTTCTTCATCCTCCATGCTCTGTCCCTGCACGCGCTCTCTCCTATCTCCTTACCCACTTTTTTCAACTCTTTTGCAGATGAAGAAATAGGGAATAAAAAAGCACTGATGGTGTGGTCAGATATGGGATATGAGGCAATGACATCCTACAGAGAAGGGTCTTGAATGTCTGCAAAGTGACTGTATTTTGGATTCCGGCGTAAACTGTTGTAGACATGGTAAGTGCTGGAAAAAGCCTCAAGAAATACTCAGCATAGTCTCATATTTTGTCACTGATCCTGGAGAGAACAAAACCAAAATAGGTTTTTAAAGCATGCCTAAGGATTCCAGAGTCCAGGATGTCCTGGTTCCTCCCTTGCAGAGAATAAGCCATTCCAGAGGTTTTCTGATAATACAGGAAACTTTCCTAGAAATCCTTGATCTTCAGCATTTCTATACCTTCTCCAAGCCCTTCAATGCTTTTTTTTTTTGCTATTCCTCCAGCACCTCCCTCACCTAATCCCACCTGTATTTTCACTGGAGAGCACTGCTGGCCACCAGCATCAGTGAAACCACGATTAGGAGTTAACACCACCTCTAGCCTCACATGTAAGCACCCATGACTGTAGGGGGTTGGAGATCCTGGCACCTCTTTATAAGTCAAGACATCCTAACAGGTTCTTATAATGGGACTGATGCTTCCCAATCCGTAACTCAAAGCAGTCCAGCACAGCAAACATCAGCACTAGCAAGGTAGATAAGGAGGCTTTTCAAAGGTATAAAGGATGATTCGAATATTTAGGGGTGATCTAAAAGCTTTCCTGTAATTACAACAAGAAACATCAGTCTGCAGCAAAAATAACAGCCCAGAAGGACACGTTCATGGTGCCCTCTGCTGTAGAGCCATGACCTGCCTTAGCTGCCACAGACACCTCTCTACCCCAATATCTGTGCTGCAAAGACAAAGGTAGAGATGGAGCTGCCAACAGCTTTCTGAGGCTGTTGCTGTCCCTCTAGGGCAGAAGGCTCTGTTTGAAGATGTTTATCTGCCGGAGATGATCTGTAAGTCAGATTTTGATTCAAGATCCTGTGAGCTAACTTCCTTTTCTTACCCTCAGGGAGGTGATTTTTGAGGGTTGACTCCAGATTGCTTGCTGCTGTGATGCACAAGCTTTCACACTTTACTGCACGCCAGAGGAGGTTGCCCCTCTACCAAAATGAGCTTTCATGGACATTCTCCCACATCCCAGTCATGTTCACCCTTCTACAAAACTATCTGAAGAATAACTTGCTGTCAAACTCACTGACACTTGCAGATACCCAGATGCTCCCTGCAATGCAACTGTGGCAGGGGCAAGAATGTGAACATGTACGTGCTATCTGGGTGTTCATCCAGGTTTCTGATAAACCTCAGTAGCTCACAGACGTTGTCTTCATATTTGAATCGCATTCCTTTCTTGGGATTTTTCATGATCTTCTTAACATCTTTGTCAATCTGAAAAAAAAAGCACATAGATTTTTCTCTGCCTTTCACACACCACAAAAGCAGCACATCTAGCTCCACTCGCCATAGCCATTGCCTTTCTACAGGGACATCATCTTACATGGGTAAATCTTGTGACCCTTAAAAGCGTACTTCCCAACACAAGCAGAAGAGTGCACTCATACAGACCTCCTGATTCTGCTAAGTGTTTCCTCTGCTGCCTTGACGAGGTGTGACATTCATATTAGGACTGTCAAGACAACACAGGAGATTTTCACACGTACCTGGTGGTCTTGATAAAGCTGTGCCCTTGCGAGGGCCATACTGAACCAAGACTGTTGAATATCAGCTGTTGTATCAAGTCCTTCCAGGATGCAATCTGCAAATGCAGGTCTGTTCTCACTGCTTTTGAGCCAATCTAACGAAAACAGCTTTGCTAGAAGTTTTCTAGTATCAAGGGCCAGACGTCCTTGTCTTAAGGAGTCACCAACAAACACCCTTAAAGATTTGACAGCTAATTCTATAATGACCATCCCCTACTACCACTGCAGTCAACAGAGGTCTTTAACATCAATGTCTTTAGTCTGGTGTATTTCAACTATGTTTCTTAGACTTAATTGCTTCCCCCTGTTTTCTGTATTTGTGTGGGGCTACTTTTTCCAGTTACAATTTTAAATATAGCTTGTGAAACACTCAGGAAAAGCTTCAGCCTCAACATCTAGCTCAAACCTCGGATCAATACGAAGAGAAGATATTACCTTCTTGGTCCACCTTGGATAAGGAAATCCTTCAGTAGTGTTAAAATCTAGCAAGACAGTGTTCCGGTCATGGAAATCTTTGATTTTATTCCATATACATAACAGGAACTGGAACCTGCTGTGGAATGAGGAGCTTTCTCAGCTGCAACAAGGCATCGCTGTTCCCAGCATCACAGATAAAACCCATGCCCAAAGCTTTGCCTTTATGATCCCAGCACTTATGCCTGTTTGCTGGAGAAATAGGGATGTTTGCTCAAACCTTCCACTCCCCATTCATCATGAGAGGCTAGGCAAACTACAAGGTCTAGGGCCTCATGGTAATCTGGGGAATCAGGAGTCAAATCCTTGGCACTGACTTGCTGAAGGGTTTTCTTACCCTGTTAAAACATACAGCACGAGCCTGCTGAGGGCCTGAAAGAGAACACATCACCACTGATGGGCCAGATGCATGAAACATTTCAGCAAATCGTGGAATCATATGGGGTTGGAAGGGACCTCTGGAGATCATCTAGTCCAATCCCCCTGCCAGAGCAGGTCTACCTAGAGCAGGTTGCACAGGAACTTTTCCAGGCAGGTTTTGAATGTCTCCAGAGAAGGAGACTCCACCACCTCTCTGGGCAGCCTCTTCTAGTGCTCTACCATTCTCCCAGTAAAGTTCCTCCACATGCTTAAGTGGAACTTCTTATACTTCTTATGGTTTGTGCCCATTTCCTCTTGTCCTGTCACTGGGCACCACTGAGAGGGTGTTCAGACTGGTCCAGGATTTGATCAGATCTCCCCAAGTTTTCTCTTCTCAAGACTAAAAAGACCCAAGTCCCTCAGCTTTTCCTCGTAGGAGAGATGCTCCAGGCC
>BJBW01010726.1:71235-81929 GCA_004320125.1 Scolopax mira
CACCAGGGCAGAGTAGAGGGGCAAGATGACCTCCCTCAACCTGCTGTCCATGCTCTTCTTGATGCATCCCAGGATGCCATTGGCCTTGTTTGCCACAAGGGCACATTGCTGCCTCATGGTCATCCAGTTGTTCACAAGAACTCCCAGGTCTTTTTCCTCAGAGCTGCTCTCCAATAGGAGACAGCTATGAAGCATCTTCTTCTCTAAACTACAAGTAACAGGAAAGCAAAAGGAATACATTGAGAAGGCAAAAGTTAACATATTTAAAAGCTGCCAAGATGCAGATCCTGGTGAGAAATCCAAGGGAGGGAAGCTCTCTCACTGCCTGGAAGATCATCTTCAGAGCACCTTTGTAATCCTTGTGGTCTTTCGTTTCCTGCAGATATTCGTCAAGTTTTTTCTCCCAGAGTGGGAAGCACAAGTACATGTAGCCTTTTGCCTTCTCAAACTGGAAGAGCTTCAATAGATGTTTACATTTACCACATTGTTCGAAGAATCTTTTCTCTTTGTCTCCCTCTGTACTGTGGCTTGTTCTTACTGCTACCTCTGTCTCACCGTGGAGCCCCAGGTAGATGCCACCCTGAGAAGTGTTTTGAATTCTGCTGGAAGTATTGAAATGTCTTCAGTTTGCCAATCATAGGGCGATACATTTTATGAAGTTTTCTCAGCTGGTCCCTCCAATGTTTGCTTTTTGGCTCCCAGTCTTCAAGGGTTTCTGGAATAAATTTGGCATTATATTGGCGAGGAAGATCTACAATGTTACGATTACGGATCCTATTCGCAACAGCAATAAGGTTTCCCACATCAGTACTTGCTCCTTGTTCACACAACAACTTTGCTATAAAATAATTTTTCTCTACAGCCAGCATCAGAGCTGTGTTGCCCTCCTCATCTGCATCACCAATATCTATTTCACCCTTCTCCAGGTGAAGGGTGAAGTCTGGGCTCTGCATTCCAACAGCTAGGATGAGGGCAGTTTTCCCACCTTCATCTTTGCTCTTCACATCAACACCGTGGAACAGCAGGAAACGGCCGATGGAGACTGCTGAGTTGTACCTTTCCTTGGCAAATATCTTCTTGAGGGCATAAATCAAGGCATTCTTATCTTTGTTGGAGGAGGAAAAAATGGTGAGCCTTTCCTCTCCCTGGGTTTCTGCCTTCCCAAGCAAGGTGAGGAATTTCATCCCCATCACATCCAGGGGATGCTGTGGTCCTTTTCTAGTCAGAAAATTAATTTTTAAAATTTTTTATTATTTTTTAATTTTTTTTTTATATGACAAAATTCATACAATTTCAGGAAATTAAATGAAACCAATATAGTCAATGAAATCAGTATTCATTTACTGATGGATGGGAGAAAATAAATAAAGTAGTCCTTGGCTTTCCTGGGGGTAAATTAATGTGATTTTTTTTCTCTGGCTTTACACCTTAAGACTTCTTTGTCTCTTTTCTGATTTTCTTAGATAATTTATTTCCAGTTTAGTTTGGTGACTCTTGAAAGCACTGGTCATTTAAACCAGCCTTTGCATTCAAGGAAATGGGTAAAGGTGTTCTAGCTTTTCCAGATACTAGATAGATATACATGTCAGTGATATACAGTCAGTTCTACCTGATTAACCTCTTAATATCATGAAGAGCCTAGAAGCCCTTCCGGTTAGTTAGGGCCTCCTAATCGCCTATGGAGGTAGGAGGGATTAAGGCTGTCTTTTGGTCTCATTCCAGGACCAGTGCCATCAAAAACTGGAGAGAGATGTCCATCTCTGTCTGCCTGCTGTGTTCTCCACCTGAATACATAGCTGGGCACTGGTTACCTGTAATAAATCGTAGATAAAATTTATAGCAACACCCTGTGTTCTCTCCTCAACCCTGTCCCCTTACCCAGATGCCCCAGGGGACACCTTCCTGAGCTGAGATTAGTGCTGAAACCATCCACAAAAAAGCAAACATGAAAAATCGTGCCCCTCAAAGTAAAGAGTCACAACCAGGTTACAAAAAGTAACACAAGAATGAATTGATGCCACCAAGAACCTCTTGACTAAGGGGGTGAGAGGAGGGGAAAGGAGGGTTGCCAAAAGCTAACTTGAGGTGAACTAAGACCCATCAGCATGGTAAAAATCACACCTTATGTGCTGATGTCAGACCACCTCTGAATAACAAGTGGCCACTGCTCAGGAACAGGCGCAGAAGGGTGTTAGTTACGTAATTGAAAAATGACCAATGAACCAAGATTTGCGCAAGTTTTCTTTGCTGTAAAGTGCATAAAAGCCTGTGACCCCTCTGAAGAGGTGTTATAGCTGGGCAAATTATGGCCTGGCACTCCTTTCTGTGCAGAACGGCCTTCAAGGTTAGAAGGTGGATATCGACTCTGTGTGCTCAGCAGCTCCCGCGCATGGGGCACAAACCCAGACCTAACGCAGACAAGAGTACGTCTGCCTAAACACTAGAGACATTCTTCTTGCCAGGCTTATCTCTCAGCTGGCAAGGGCACCTTTATGTCCTTACTTGCCCCTCATACAGATCTGCAGGACATAAAATATAACTGGTGAGGATTTTCTGTTAAATTAAGACAGGATTTAATTAGGTGAAGTTAGTTAATTAGGTGAAGATCATGAAGCCCTTAAAATACCAGCCAATCCTACCTAGTGTGTTCCATCAACCAAACTTAGAGCATCCCTATTGAGTTTTCCATCACTTTGGTAGGATCCCTGGGCTCAGTTGAGGAACATCATAGATATGGAGCCCTCCCTCTGACTGTTATGGAGACCACAGCTCACAGTCAGCAGGAGGCATCTACTGCTTCTAGCATGGAC
Organism: Scolopax mira; assembly: GCA_004320125.1. Lineage (NCBI taxonomy): Eukaryota > Metazoa > Chordata > Aves > Charadriiformes > Scolopacidae > Scolopax > Scolopax mira. The sequence continues at coordinate 74,046 of BJBW01010726.1, forward strand.
ACAGCAGAAGTCCTTGCCTCCAAGTTAAATGCTGCTGTGAGGAACAGAAATAAAGAAGAGGTGCTGGAGCTGCTGGAGAAAGGGGCAGATGTGAACTCCAAAGCAGAGAGTGGATGGACACCACTGCAGAGTGCAGTGCAAGCTGACGATGAGTGCCTGGTCCAGATTCTGCTGGACAAGGGTGCTTGTCCACACGCCAGGAAGGACTGCATTTATTGAAGCAGGGAGAGTGGGAAACAAGGCTGCATGGTATGGGAATGAGGAAGCCTTGAGATTCCTGTATAGCAAAGGAGCAAATGTAAATTTGAGGAGCGCAATTAGTGAGGAGAAATTGAAACTGCATAAAGGAGGTGCGACAGCACTGATGGATGCTTGTAGGAAGTGCTACTTCTCAGTTGTAAAAACTCTTGTCCAAGAGATGGGGGCTGACATGAACCAGGAGGGCTGCCCTGCACCAGGAAATGTTTAAATATGCACCAGGAAATGCTTAAACGTCCCACTGGCTTTTGGCCAGAAGCCACCTGGGCCATTATCATGGGGCACCAGCCAATGTGCAAAGTCACACCAGCCTGCCCCCGCGTCACTCGGTGCCCGCCAGAGGAAAGCCAGGAAGGGGTCCCTCTGCCCGGCCAAAAAAACAGCTGCTGCTTTAAAACACCTTCAAAACCAGGCTTCAAAGCACCTTTTTTTCTCTTGCTGGAGGGATGCTGGAGGGAGGTGTTCGGCCACTGGTTTTCAGCACACAGCAGAGGGGAGGAAAGTGCTCTCCCCATACAGGCTCCCCCCACCCCCCCTATTGTGGACCCTGTTTTTAAACCTCCCCTCAGTCCAGGAGCTGAAGGCACAGAAACATTAAATGCACCAATGCATGGGTCTGGAGGGGATGGAGAGGGTTTAGGGGGGAGAGGTGGGTGGTTTTGGTATGTGCACGGAGATTTGGCTGGATGCAAACATGAGGGCAGGAGCGCAGAAGATCACACACTGCCCACCCTGTACACTGATGCAGCCCTGCATATGTTTTACACATATATCCAAATCTGTACGTACCCTGCATGCTCACATCTGCATGCCAATGTTCACATACTCATTCAGAGAATCAGAAAATTGCCCAGTTTGGAAGGGTCATTTAGTCCAAACTGCAGCCTAACTCTATCTGATACAAGCCATCACCAAACCATGTCTCTAAGCACCATATCAACCCTTCTTTTAAATTCCTCCAGGGATGGTGCCTCCACCACTTCCCTGAGCAGCTCATTACTAAGTCTAATAATCATTTTTGTGTAAAAATTTTTGCTAATAAGCAATCTAAAGGCCATTTCTTCTTGTCCTATCACCTGTGACTTGCAAGAAGAGACCGACCACACAACCCTTTACACCCTCCTTGCAGGTAGTTATAGAGAGCAATAAGGTCTCCCCTCAGCCTCCTTTTCTCCAGGCTGAACACCCCCAGCTCCCTCAGCCTCTCCTCCCTCATAAGAATTATTCTCCAGACCCCTCAGCAGCTCCGCTGCCCTTCTCTGGACCCACTCCGTTACCCTGGACTTTTTTTGTGGTAAGGGGCCCAAAACTGAATGCAGCACTTGAGGTGGGGCAGCAAAGAAGGATTTGCTTGTAGTGCTTTCCCTGTCTCTCATCCCCCAATTCCAGTTGCTTTCCATACAGTCGTGAGCAACAATGAAAGTTCAGACTCAGTCTCTATGATACGCCTTTTATGGGGCTCTCAAAGATTTTCTAAAGTATGGGAGTCACAGAGCTCCTTTCCACAACCATTTCTGCAGCATCCAGGCAGGCTATGCAGTTCCTGTTGTATTTGTACTTTCACAGAGACCTTATTTGCACCCATGGCACACAGCAGCTGCAGAGACACACCCGGAAGGAAAAAACATGGACACAATTAAGGAATGACTCCCTTTTCCTCCATCCTGATGGACCTATGCCCATTTTGCAACCCATCCCCCAAGATAACATCTACAAACATCCACACCCTGGCTACCAATCACAAACATCAGCTAAAATGCAACAGCAAAATTGCCTGCCAAAGTAAAAATAATTTTTGAAGTACAATGAATAGTAGGATGCCTTTTTCCCTTCATGTTCCCTCCTTTTTTTTCCCTTCATGCTTCCCTCCCATATTTCCAAATGGGAATGTCCCAGGGTCTAGCAGGGCCGGCTGATAAGTGACGGCCTGCCATCATTGCCAGGCCGATAACGAGACTTGCGCAACAATAACTCCCCTGCCGCAACTTTAAACCATTTCTTCTGCTCCTGTCATTATTCCCTTGGGAGAAGAGGCAAACCGCCCACCTCTCTACACCCTCTTTTCCGGTAGCTGTAGAGGGTGATGAGGTCTCCCCTCAGCCTTCTCCAAGCTAAACAAGCTCATTTCCCTCATCCTCTCTTCACAGGACTTGTTCTCTAGAACCCTCACCAATTTGGTGGCTCCAGCACTTCAATGTCCTTCTTGTAGAGATGGGTCACAATAATATCAAAGAATGAGCTAGGTCAGGGGCCTTTCCCAATCACCTTTCCCAAGTAGTTGATGTGGTTCCTCAGCAGCATTTCTCCTGGCTGTATCTCAACCCCTGCTCATGCGTTGCAGGTGCATTGTGTCAGATCTGCCTTCTGTCACAGGCAGCCCAACTCCACAGAGCTGCCCTCAGAGCCCTAGCAGTGTCAGAAAGCATAAAAGTTATCATTAATTTTTTATCAGTTCCAAAGGCGCCCTGGGGTTAAGAATCCCCGCACGCAGTTGGACCGCGTTGTCAACCTTGGCCTTGCACGCATAGCGAGAGGAACACGAGAGATATGCAAATACATAACATGTTACTTACAGCTATTCATTTGCTATAGGTCCCGATGTGAAAGCTGCCAAGCACGGGGCAGCAGGACACAGATGATCCCTCCCCACCGGCTGGCACAGGGACTGCCAGAGAGATGCAAAATTCTGGATAAAGTGTGTTGTCGCGGACAGAATTATGAACTTCACTAGGGGAAGTGAAGCAGTGAAATATTATTAAGCTGAAATAGTGATTTAACAAAATAGTAAGTGCAAAAAAAACCAAACCAGTAGAAAATGTGATAGTTTCACAAGATTCGATATCAGTGTACATTCTATTATTTACTGCAGAGAGGACAGGTCAGACAACCTCTCATGAAGAGCCTCCCCTTGAGTAACGAGGTTCAGAAAAAACCCCTTTCCTTTCTAAACGCCTTCTCCGAGAGGAGTCTGGGTGCCTCTGGATCCAACCTTAGTCTCAGGCTTGGTCACCACTATATATCTAAAGGATTATATATGCACAAGCAATCCTTTATATTATATAGATAATATTTCAAAGTTTAAGCATTAGTCACTTACCAAGAATCCGTTGTGGCAAGGAATCTCTCAACCTCCAGGAGCAGAAACTTAAGCGAGGGTCTTCACGAAATGGGAAAACCTGGCGTGCAGCCTGCTGCCATACAGGAGACCTCCAAAAGCTCTTGGGCTGCGCACTCTTTATAGAGTAAGATAACTGACTTATATCCTCATGGGAACAATATATCTATATCCCCACTCCAGACAGTGCATTTGCTATGTTGCCAGCCATCCCCCAACTGATGTTGGGGTGATGGACATGGTAGATGTGGCCTGACCTGGAGCTGGGTTGGGGAGGGAACAGGGAGAGCACAGGGCCACAGGTGTTCGCAATATTTGAAATGGCTCAGTGAATCCCCTTTGATGGGAAGCTTCCTTCAAACATATATTCAACTAACATTTTATATAATTTATTTGCTGTAAAATAAAAAGACAAAGTAATCCTGGATGTACACACATGCACGTGCAAAACAAATCCAGATTGGCCTCCATATTTATGGTGTTCTGCATGGGTATTCATTGTAGCGCACTCAACAGAAAGCTCAGCACCCACACGCCTACATAAGCACGTCCGCCTACACACGTACTTGCGGAAGCACCCATGCATGTACATATGTGCCCTAAGTCTTGTTTTTTTCCTGCTGGAGCAGGAAGGAGACAGGACTGTTGAGCAAAGATACCACGCCAGTAAGCCGCTGCTGGGAACTCACCGAGTCCCAGGGCAGAGGGAGAAGGGTGGGTTTTTTCCAAGAAATACATCCACCCTCCCGTCCCAGCACATGGAAACCTGGCCCTGGATGCAGGGGGGACCAGTGCCAGCGCCCACGTTAGCTCCCCAGAGCTCAAATATCTGCTGCTTCCAAATTCACAGCACCCGCCCTGGGAAACTTCACTCGTAGTTTTTTGGAAGCCACTGCAGCCGGTTCCTCTTGACTCTTCTTGCTCAATGCCGTTTTGTGGGTTGGGTTGGTTTTACTTTTTATCGTCCAAAGGCTTCAAAGGTTTTATTTATGTTACCACTGGGTTTTGCCAGCAGTCGCAGGGGACATGCTAGACGCAAGCACGGTTATATTTACAGAGATTTCTCTTTGGAAACAGACTTGTAGCGATGAAACTGCATGACAAATGGGATACTCTGTGTAACCTGTGAAGGCTGAGAGTTACCCCCCACCCCCCCCCCCGCGCCAAAGATGAGACTGAGCCTGGGCCACCGATTTCCATGCATGGCACAGCAAGAAAAGATACTACCACCAAACATCCTACTAAAGAAAATGCAAACAGATTTTTCACTCTAAATTTTTTTAAACTTCTTTTATTGACAAATTTATGTATTTTTTACCTTCAAGATGCGCAAGACAAAATTTTCATTTTAATTGAGTTAGAAAATGCAGTTTTAAAAAAAATTTGTTTGTTTCTCTCTGCTTTTAAGCTGTTTTTTCATGATAGACAAATAATTTCTGGACAAACTTCAGCTCATTTCTTCCCTCAAGCACAGAGATCAGGTACATGCAGACGGTTGGGAGTCCGAACCCTCTCCCTTTTATGAAACACAACATTGTGAATAAAAGATAAAGGGATGTTTAAACTACCTCCCTCTGGTTGGTTGGATGGCAGCTGTAGGGAAGAGCGAAAGAGAAGAGACAACATGTTTTACAAGAAATAATAATTCTTGTAGTTTGCCTTTCTATATTATAAGGGATATAAGTTATTGTTGTAGATGCAATTGCTTGTCAAAAGCGTCTAAAGGGCAGGGGCTGATTGTAAGTGTTAATAGTGAGCCTCAGGACTTGAGTATCCCTGATTTACAGTCACCTGTGATGCCAGCTCCTCCTTGGCTGGCCACTCACCCTCTCCTCTACCGACACAAGACAGTTACTTTTGGCTTTCGAGATATGAAATAAATAGGAAGAAGGCAACGTAAAAAACATTTATTTTTTTATTTGATCCCTTAGCAATCAGTGGGTACCAGCTGGATATGTACCTCCATATCCAGGTTTGATCATTATGGATAAACAGAGGTATATATGGCAGCCCCAGGTTGTATCAGTAGGAAATGATGCGAGGTGGCACTGTTGCTGCCAAACAGGATCCACACCTTCCAAGGTGTCTGTGAGCTCAAAGCAGCAGAAGATGTCACCCCCACAGATCTGAGCTAATGATATGTCCTACCACCCTCCCCAAGAGACAAAATTCACAGAATATATTATTCTTTCTTTAGGTTCTCCTGGTTTCTGCTTTTAAATACTATGGCTGCAGATGGGGTTCACCAAGCCCAAATTTTAAAGCCGGGGAAAGCGCCAGTTTCGATCAGTCACAAAACTGTATGTTTTATATCGCTATTCTATGTCTAGGATAAAGTGAAAATCTACATGTCAAGATACTATTCAAAAAGGGATTGTAGGGAGAAAAGAAATAGCATGGTCCTCCAAGCTCAAGGGAAATATGAGCAGATGTTTGCTGCTCCTATTCACAAACCTCACTCTCTGGGCATGTTTTTATGTTCCTCTCTTAAGAGAACAGAAATACAGAAAAAGTGGAAGACATGCTAGCATACAAATGCTCATATCTAAAATAATTTCATTTACAAACTCCTTGGAGCAAGGGGAGAGTGAATGTTTTAAGTGGTGTTCTTTTAACAAATATATATTTATAATAATAATGAAAAAATAAAAAATATTAATAAAACGTAACGCAACCGAAATTCCATGTAGCTTAAGCAAGTAATAAAAGTCTAGTTTCGAAGGATATGTTGCACTAGAAGGAGGTGCAAAGTTTCGATGTAGAGGGAAAGGCAGAATAACGATCTCGGGATCAGGAGAAGGCAGGTGCAGGTTCCCTCTGGCTGACAAGGCTATGTAGTCTGGACTTTTCTTCTGGTTGATCCCTCATAGCAAAAACCCTACAGGCAGGTCTGTGGCTGTTGCAACGGGCACTGATGCAGGGTCCTGTACCAGCTCCGCACGGATGCTGAAGGTCAAAGGTCTCCAGTTACACATCCTAAGGGAAATCAGGTACCTTTTTCCCAGGCTTGCAAATCAAATACTGTTTCTCTTTGTCCCTGCCATGGTGCAAATTTCTGGCGATGCTGCAAATCGGGCATCGGGCAAATGCTTGCCACGTAAGCCATTTCCACACGTTCTGCTCCTCCAGGGAAGGAAGACTTCTCAGCAGCTTGATGAGTAGTAGAAGCACTTGAGGTCCTGAGAATGCTCCTAAAATCCTGGGACATCAGCTCTGTTTCAGCAGAAACATTACCATGCATCGCTCAGCCTCTGCCTGATCCCCCGGCTTGTTCTCCAGCAGTGGATTTGGGCTTGGGTCAGGTATGTGAGCGCTTGTTGATTCCACGGCTGATGGCCTGCTTGGTCATGTCCTGGTAGGAGGCGGATTTCAGGAACCGGGGATAGGAGTCTTTCTCCATCAAAGTGCGGGTCTTGGCCTGGGCTTCATTGAAGCAAGCAGAGGTGGCACCCAAGAGGTTCTTCCTAGTGATCTCCCTGGTTTCATGATCAATATTCACCTGCAATAAAGCAACATCCTCAAATATTACTTTGGTATTAAATCCTATCCCATGGGGGGAAGAAAAACTGTTTTCTTCAGATGAGGGAAAAAAAGATCTAAAGTCGTTTTATCTCTTCATCTTGGCATACCATGCAAGGTTAGAACTGACAGCTCTCATGAAAAGTTCACTATTATCCCACTTTAACAAAAGACACCAGGATATTTTCCCACCCTAGTCAATGCTACAGGACAGGGGAAGGAAATGCCCTGACCTCCCTGGGCGCCTCACTTTGGACAAATTCCTCGAAGATCCTAATGGCTTTGGAGGCCAGCTTGGATTTCGACCGTGTCTTTTTAAAGTCCTCACATGCCAACCAGAAGTCAAGGTTCTCCTCACTGAACTCTGTCTTCAGGAAGGTGTGGAAAGCAGTCACCCCACCTGGGGAAGGGAGAGAAAAGCATTTAACATGGCAGAAGATGGGTGTGGGACAGGAGGATTGTTGCCAGGATGCCGCAAACTTTGCCCTGGACAGTTCAGACCATGACGTCTGCAGATTTCCTTTCTATCCATTCAAATTCCACCCTTTGAGACACTGTTAATTGGTCTCTCTACTCCAATAAAATCCTTTCCCACAGAAAATTATTATTCTCGTTTTATTTTCTGACATTTTTGTAATGAAGAGCCAGAGTATTTTCTTTACAGTTTCAGAAAAGAACTAATAAATCTTAAGGAGAAAGGCACTGAGGTATAATGATAGGTGCCTCTAGGAACTGCGCAGTGATGAGTTTTTTTATTTCTCAGCTGAGATCTACGGGGCATGAGATGCTGAGTAACAACGGAGAGCAATTTCAACACGGATTTCAGAGCCGGGATGTATTAATTTGCACAGTCATGAGATACTCGGAAGCCATCACAGCACCTGAGGAAGGCTGGAAAAAAAATTACACCTCTCCAAAAGCTAGCACTATAGAAGGAATTTCTCTTGCTGTAGAATCGTTTTTAGGGTAGACAAACAATTCTGTATTAAACT
>BJBW01010730.1:0-16772 GCA_004320125.1 Scolopax mira
AGGAAACATTTCTTCACAGAGAGGGTTATCGGGCATTGGAATGGGCTGCCCAGGGAAAGGGTTGAGGCACCATCCCTGGAGGTGTTCAAAAGATGGGTTGATGTAGTTCTTAGGAATATGGTTTAGTGATTTTTGTCAGGGTTGGGTTCATGGTTGTACTAGATGATCTTTAAGGTCCCTTCCTATGATGATTCTATGAGCAGCTTTTTCTAGATGCATGTGTTTCAGTTGTACGTGAAAATAGTCGATAATTTTAAACCTTGACAATTTTCTGTAAAAAACCTGATGCTCCAGGTAGAGTTCCACTGAATCCCAAAACTTCAGATGCCTTGTTCAGCCCAAGGTAAAAGCTGCATCAGAGAGCAGTGAAACTGCTGTGTGTGAGAGATAACAAGATTATCCGAAAGAATGTAAAACCCAGTTTAGCTGATTGTTGTGTTTCATCCCATAACTGTGTTTCATTTCCCATTCTCCACCCCAAAATAAAGAACACGTAAGGCTAATGAAAACATAAAAGCAGCTAAGTGATAAAGGTCTTTGTGTGGGGGAAGTTTTAAGTAAAACTCTAGCCAAGGAGGAAATACACTTTTGTCAAACAAAATGCTGAGGGAAATACATGTATGTCTAGTGAGTATCTCTGCGTCAGTCAGGATGAAGGCTTTGTTATCATACTAAAGAAACTTATTCTTTTGAAATTAACATATTCTGCCTATTGAAATGACTGCCTAATCTTTGCAAACAGATTAATAAAATACTTTCCTAATATATAGAAGTATTGATTCATAAACAAATCAAAAAGAAAGTTAATTTTTTCACTGAAAATATTGAATATGAATTGTGAATAATATTTGGTATTATTCATTCCAAGTGAAAATGGAATTGATTTTCTTAGTCAACACTTTTCAGAGGTAACATGTCATTTAACTGTTTCATGTTTCTTTTCTTTTTTTCCCCTCTAATGTAATATTGTAAATATACTTGGTTTTTGCCCACAAATTCACCCATCAGTGCACTCTTCATCTTTTCAATAAAATGGTCACATCATTTTTTCCTTCAGATATTTTAGACTGGTGTCTAAAGGTGGTAGTGGTCTCAGTCAAAATGAATTAATTACCTATTAGTTTGTGAATGTTCATTTAGCTTCTGCATATCACATGGTACTTAACTCTTCTAGCAATTGGAGCTGAGAACTGCATAGAAATAAATATCAGGAACCCTGATACAGAAGTTTGTCTGAAATCTCAAGCCCAGTTACAGTTCAGATGCCTAATTCTTGTCTAGATGAAATTATCTGGTTGGTGACATAAATGGTCTGAAGTGATCTGCTGAGAGTATATGGCTCTACTTCTTATTTCAAAGAAATGAGAAAGTTTCCTCTGCTTTTATAATGTGCCCAGTGACAGTGGTGGTAGTGATAGCGTTGCTACGCTATTTAATTCTTACACTTACTACTTTATTTAGTAATTGTTCCATGTTCAGCTCAGTAGGTATAAATGTAAACTTATTGAACTTCCAGAGACAGAGATGGTTAAGGTCTTGGAGCATCTGAGATATGGGAAGAAGCTGAGAGAGCTGGGCTTGTTTAACCTCAGGGGAATCTGATCAAGGCGTATCAGGAACAGTGTGGTGAGCAGGACTAGGGAAGCAATTGTACCCCTGTACTCGGCACTGGTGAGGCCCCACCTCGAGTACTGTGTCCAGTTTTGGGCCCCTCACTACAAGAAAGCCATTGAGGTGCTGGAGCGGGTCCAGAGAAGGGCAATGAAGCTGGTGAGGGGTCTGGAGCACAAGTCTTGTGAGGAGAGGCTGAGGGAGCTGGGGGTGTTCAGTCTGGGGAAGAGGAGGCTGAGGGGAGACCTTCTCCATATCTCTAACTCCCTGAAAGGAGGGTGTAGCCAGGGGGGAGTCGGTCTCTTCTCCCAAGGAACAAGCGATGGGACAAGAGGAAATGGCCTCAAGTTGCACCAAGGGAAGATTAGGATGGATATTAGAAAAAAATTCTGCACTGAAAGGGTTATCAAGCCTTAGAACATGCTGCCCAGGGCAGTGGTTGAGTCACTGTTCCTGAAGGGATTTAAAAGTTGTGTAGATGTGGTGCTGAGGGACATGGTTTAGTGGTGCACTTGGCAGTGTTATGGTAATGGTTGGACTCGATGATCTTAAAGGTCTTTTCCAACCTAAATGATTCTATGATTCAGTAAACACTGAGTTTGTGCTTCCTCTGGAGTATTTGTGCTTATTTTGTTGTAAAGAAATTGTAACTTTTTCTTTTTTTGCATGCTAAGCTTGCAAAGCTACATTGATAACATTTATTTATTGAAGATGTAAAACATGAATTGACTCCAAAACAGACCACTCTCCATTCCCAGGACAGTGAGTCCACACAACAAAAGCTTATGCTTTCTTAAGAAAATGTTTGTTTAATGTTTCATCTAAATGCTGGTTTGATGTCTGATCCAACAACATAAAGATTAGAGCTTTTTAAATTCACAAAATATCATGTGCTGAGCACATTGAGCATTCTTGGCATTTGGGGAACAGAAAAAACACATGACTGGAAAAAGCTGTCAGAGCGAGTAGAGTCCTTCTGCTGCCTGTGGACAGAACTAAGGTTTGATCCTACATCAGAAATGAGGGACTTGATTAGATCTGTGAATCTCTAATTATCATTACAATCAGACTTACATAAAAGATTGCAAACTTTAAGATATTTTTCATCAGAATGTTGTGGATTTATATAAATACAAGATATAACAGGCTTTCACACTCACAAGCTGTAGATAAATTATTTTCTTAAAAATAAAGCTATGTTGTTTCTCATTTATCTCTCTGTTCTTTGGTTTGCAGAGGTAAGTTTTGTGTGATTTCCTTTCCCTAAGGAAAAAAAAATAGTTTGGTATGATTATTCCCATTGATCCCACATGTTTACTTTCTTCCCAGATTTACTATCTGCCTGGTCTCAAAAGACCTTATTTATTATTTCTGTTTTATAGGAAAGGAAATAGTTTCTAACTGGTGGTACCTGTCCTACCATTGCTGCAGAGGTTACTCTGCTGATGAAGAGTTTGTTAATACTTTTGTTCTTGATCTTTGGAACTGTGTTTTTTAATGAAATTTCTTAAGCACTGAACTTTACTTACAGATTGTAGCCTCAGATACACAGAATGGTTGAGACTGGAAGACACCTCTGGATCCAACCCCCCTGCTCAAAAAAAGGCTGGTGTTCTGAAAATATACGGGTTTTTTCCTTAAAATCCTATGAATAACTTCTTCTATTTTTATCCTTAATCCACCTCGGTGACAATATCCCAACAGTCCTTCAATGATAAAGTTATTATCTATATAGAACTTAACTTCTAAATACCAAACATAGATCTCTATTTTCAACACAAGAGATAAAAATGTCCTGAAACAGCCTTTGCTATACTTCCATATGGCTCAGACCTTTAGCATTTCTTCTGGCTTTGTTCAGTATATAGAGCATGTCTGAACCTCATGCTCCAGAAAATACAGGCTGTGTAATAGCCTTAATTTAGACTGCAAAAATGTAGAACACTGTTAAGACCAAAAAGAACACAAATTTCATCAGTTTGAAAGGGTTGAAAGCCATTTCTTCATTAATTGCGTTCTTTCTTTGAACAAAGCTTAGACAGGCTTTTAGCTTATAACTTCCGAGTTTTCTTCATTTGTAATTAGAATATTAGATATATTTGCTGTTAGTCCTTACTACATATATATAAATCTTAAACTAATCTTCTAACAGCTCTTGGTCAGAGATATTAGCTACTACAACTGTGTAGTCTTTGAAGATTAAAAAATTGAGGACGATATATGCTTACAAAAAATTATGAAAACCTAGAATAAAGGTTTATTTTTGTGTTACATCAGTAAAATTATTGGGGTTTTGTAGCACTGGGAAACTGATAGATGAAGAAAGCAAAATATAGGATACAGAGGAAATCAGAAATAAAGAAATTTTTTTAGCAGACTTCCATTACACTTGACAGACTACTCAAAATCATTGTATAGAAGCTACAAAAGGAGGCATTATGTCTTCAAAGTTTAGTTGGCAGCACCCTTGTGTAAAGTTCAGTGTCGTTCTTAAGAAACTGCTTTTGAACTTGAAAGCAAATTAATATGTTATTATTGGAATAGAAAGTGCTCTCCCTTCTCAGTCTTTCTGAGCATTACTTTTCCAGAACAGCTTTTACATGTGTTATATATAAAACCAAAAATTATCTTTCTTTTTAGCTTCCTGCCTGCATATACTGCAGAAAACCCTCTCAGGCAGTCTAACACCTTTCTCCCTGATGCTTGCAGACAACTGGATGCTCTGAGAATCTTCACGCTTCTTCAGAATCAGGCACAAAGGTAGGTACAAACCGCAGAGGGACAGGATGTTTCATTGACACAGAAAAGCATGTTTCTCACCATTACACCATTTTTTGCCTCATTGGCCCCACCTCTGCCAGGAGGAACATAAAATGACAGCAGCAACAGAGCTTACCAGCACATCTGAGGGCTAAGATTGAAAGCCTGGCTATAGATCAAAGAGACTTAATGTCACCCTGTGTTTGGTCCCAAATACGTGGGCTTTGGGATAATTACAAATGCAAAAGTGTTTATACATTTGTTTGATTTTTGACATGGTGGAAAACTGTCTCTTTATTCTTATTCAATTTTTTTAAGTTGTTGAAAAAGGTATGGTCAAACAGTTGCTTTGTGCTTCCACTGAACGAATAGCCTCTGGAACCTAAATCAAATACAAAGTATTCCTTTCGTAACTAAGAAAACTGTGAGAAAACAAATTCTGAGACCTATTAGGTCATTATCCATAATGTAAAAAATGCCATTAGCAGTGTGGCAGAGAACATATTTAGAAATACAAGGCTTAGAAGGGAAGAGAGCAGGTATCAAAGGAACAAAGTACTGTTTTATTAAAATACTTGTTCAATGAGAGTAACAGAGACACAGTAAAGAGAAAAAATATCAATGTTTTAAAGGGAAAATAAACTTCAGTTTTAACTGATAGTAGTACAAATTTCTATTTTGTGTTCACTGCAGCCATTGGGTCCATACAGGAATACACATTGCCTATGCCTGGCATTACTATTATTAAATAAATTTTAACTTGTGTGAAGTCATCTTCTTGATAGTAAAAGATTTTAGCATTTAGTTAAACTAAAATTGGGTTAAATGAGCTCTTATTCAAAGAGCTCTTATTCAAAACATACATCTTATCAGAAATGCCCTTTCCAACAAAGCAAATGAAACTGACTTTTTTTCCCTTCAATATATATGAGCCCACAATTTAAGCATTCCAGTAATACGAAGGGAGATTTGGACTTGGCTTCTCTCAGAGGAACAGCAGTCAGCAAAAGCCTCTTAGTCCTCTTAGCCCGAGGAATGTGTGTCTCTAACAGATTGCCAGGAAAGATTAACTGCTGCAGGTAGCACAGCTGCTGGTTCAAACAATTTTGATCTTTTTATATCTTGTGCTCGTTCTGTTTCCACATGGAATTGGTCTGCTTGTTACGGGGAGCCGCAAGTAGCACAGCTGCTGGTTCAAAAGACTCCAGTCCCCTTATATCTTCCGTGCATTGTTTCTCCCTAGAACTGGCCCAGTTGTTTTGGAGAGCCCCAAGGAAACCACTTTACAAAATAGTTTGCTAACCTTTTCAAGGAGTGAAATATGCTCCTGCTGGTTTTTTTTGTCTTTGTAGTGGAAAAGTTTGTTCATCAAAACCAGTATTTACCATAATATCTTTGCATAGACTTTCCTAGGAGAGTGAAGATAGGTACTACATAAAAAGACTGGTTTAGAAAAAAATTAAATATAGAAATTGCCACACTTAACCATTTCTCAGTATGAGAACTGAAAGAGGGGAGATGGAGCTGAGATGTGGGGAAGAAGTTCTTTGATGGGAGGGTGGTGAGAGCCTGGCCCAGGTTGCCCCAAGAAACCCCAACTCCATCCCTGGAGGGGTTGAAGGCCAGGTTGGATGGGGCTTGGAGCAACCTGGTGTGGTGGGAGGTGTCCCTGCCCCAGGGCAGGGGAGTTGGAATTCAATGATATATTTAAGGTCCCTTCCAACCCAAACCATTCTATGATTTGATGATTCTATGTATAGAGACTTGTGCTGCAGTTTTAACTTAACCAGCAGTTAGAAGACAGGTGACTGGAGTTAATTGTCATCTAGTGACAAGTCAAGAAAAATAGGCAGCTACATAATCACCCCTCCTGGAAAAGGTTGATAAATGGGATTAATTTCCCTTGTAAGGTGCCTATCTCCCTTCTTCTGCAGGTTTTAAGTATCGATAAATGAAAGGCCTAACTTTTAAATAGCTCAGGTTACATGAGATAAATCACCCATGAGTGATTCAGAAACCAAAGCCGTGTTCTTCTATCTGTGCTCTGTACTGAAGAGCCCAGATGCCACCAAATGTCCTGGGGTATTTAAAAAAGCATGCATAAACTAGGGGTGCAGGAACAACTGGTATTTCTTTGTATGAGGTGCTAAGGTTTATTATCACACAGAGAAGGTTGCATGAGCTTGGTTATACTGTCAAGGTAATAAGGTCATAAACCATTGGGTGATCTTGCCAATTCAGGCCTATGCTTTCTGGGCACCTCTGGACCTTACTCTGTTGCACCATGGAGGTATGGCTGAAATACTTGCATCATTCTTGAAAGTGCAAGTTAGGTTTGTTTTAAAAAGCTACAAAAATACCAACACTAAAAAGCCAGTCACGGTGTAAACAGCCTGACAGTTTCTTAATGCCACATCAACACGATGAACTAAGGAGTATGTTTCCACTACTGGACCTATGTCACTCTCCATCATCTTGGCCACTCTCCATCATCTTTGAAAGGTCCTGGAGGACAGGAGAGGCACCTGATGACTGGAGGAAGCCAATGTCACTCCAGTCTTCCAAAAGGGCAAGAAGGAAGACCCGGAAAGCTACAGGCCATCAGCCTAACATCCATCCCTGGAAAGATGATGGAACAGCGCATTCTAAACATCATCTCAATGCATATAGAAAAAAAACTATCATCAAAAGTAGTCTACAAGGTTCACCAAAGGCAAACCGTGTCTGACTAACCTGGCAGCCTACTAAATGTCACAACTGAATGGATAGATGTGGGGAGGGCGGTTGACGTTGTCTGCCTTGACTTCAGCAAGGCTTTTGACACAGTCTACCACAGTATCCTCATCGGTAAGTTTATGAAGTGTGGGTTAGATGAATGAACAGGGAGGTAGTCTGAAAACTCGTGGTAAGTGGCACAGAATCTAGTTGGAGGTCCATAACTAGTGGTGTTTCCCAAGGACCAGTACAAGGTCCAGTCCTCTTCAATATGTTCATCCTCTTACCAATATAATTATTCAAACTGCAGTTGAGTTTTGGTGTATTCAAGAGAATTACCTGTACGACAATTTCATTTATTGAGCAGCAGGTATGCAGTTTCACAGATACATTCCTATAGCTTAATAGCTGCTATGGGAGTGCTACTATTGCTTAGTAGCTGATAAGAACAAATACAGAATAATCCAGTTTAAAATACATAATACAAATACAAATAAAATAAATAATACAAATAGTAGCTTACTTTTGAGAAGTAAGAAGAAAATGACTGGTAAGGAAAGTATGTAATTCCTTCTAAGCTGAAGGAAATTGTGTTTTCTTTCTCTTTGGGGCAGGTGGTGTGTTTGTTCTCATCTCCACTGGCTGTGCAGATACTAACGGCTGCGTAGATCTCTCATCTTAATGTTTTTCAGCCACCATTCTTCAAAAGTTCCAGAAGTAGTATGAAATGTCAGCAAAATATTCCACAGACAGTCAGAATAATAGTGAAGGCAAAAGAGAAACTATAATAAACATCTGCTACAGACCCTAGGGACCGAAGAGAGCGAAAGGAAAACAAACCCAAAAAAATACTGGGCCAACTATTAAAGATCTCAGGAAAACAAAAAAAATTTGCTCAGGGGGGATTATGATGAACTGGACATCTGCTGGGTAAGAAATACAAGAAAGTGCAAATTATTATAGAGATTCTTTTAATAGCTAAAGGATATCTTCATGGTCTGGAAAGTAGGGGATCCAACCATGAGAGAAGCCTTTCTGGACTAATTTCTTCCAAGTTGTTATGATTTGAGAGTGTTAATATAACTGATAACCTGCTGGTAAAGGGCTGCTCAGAGTGAAAAAAAATAGATCATTAAAGATGCAATAGAATGATAAATAGCAATTAATGACTTTAAAGGCAGGTGTCCAGATTCTTAGAGTTTCTATGAACTAACACAAGCTCACTTTCTACATCTTAGTTCCATGTTTAGGTGCTGTCATAAGTGCAGGCCTGTATCCATAGCTCCTCACCCAAGAATTCTTAGAATATTTCCTGTGCTGATCTACATCTAGACTTTGTGCTTTTCCTGGATTGTGCTCTTTCTCCCAGCAGCTCAAGTTTCAGTTTTCTTGTCCAGCATGTCCTTCCTTTTTTCCTAATTCTACCTTCTTGCTTTAAAAGACCTCATTTCTCATTCTCACATTCTATCCTAGCTGATTCATCTCCAAAATTGTGTTTTCTCCTTGTTGTTTGGTTCCTCTGTATCACTCTGAAGTTTCCTTTTCCTCAGTAAGAGACGTTAATTAGGCATCACAGACTCTGCCTTTGTGCTCTTTTCCAACCCAGGGCACTTAAATAACTCTTAACCACAGATCTTATTTTTAACAATTGCAGCTTAGGACTGGAACAGACTCAATTGCTTTTTGAAGAAAGTTCAGGTACGGTTTAGTAAATAACATTTTAGTAAGTGTCATGAGAAGCTTGGACACCCTAAATGATTTTGTAAGCATGTTAGTAGATAAAATCAATGAAATAACTCATGACTATGTGCAACCTTCAATATTTTGAGTTCTTATAATTTGGTTATATTTTGGTCAAGTTCACGAGGCTAAAAGAAGGCAGATGATATCTAATAGAGAAGCTGCCATGCCAAATGTCAACTTTCTGCTCCAAAGCTTGGAGGCACTGCAGTTACACAAAGAAAAGGTTGCCCACTTTATTACATTGACAAATGATGCGTTTTTCCTTGACGCACATGTGAAAGGTCATTGAGTGATTTTCACTGAAGCTTTCCCAAAACGCACACCCTGGGCCAATACCAGTCATGAAAATACCCAGCACAAGTGCTAAATGTTGGCAATGATTGGAGCAGCTTAAAAGAGAGTTCTAAATAGATGTAACTACTAGGGTGTTTCCCCTTGGTATTGATGAGGATTCTACTTCTCAGAAACTTTATTGCAGTTATTACAACTTTATTCCATTCACTCTGCCTGGGAAAGTATTAAGCAAGGTTTATAAAGCAACAAGCTTTATTTGAAAGTGTTAACATATGTATGTCTATATGTTTTAAAAGAATTTTAAAATGCATGAGGTACATCTGTAGTGATGCAGCTATAGTGTAGAAAATTCCAAACTGGATTTAATGTATATTGGCTGAAGGACCAGCAGCAATCCAAGTGATAGTGTCAGATAATTTACCAAATAAATTGCTACAGGTGATGACAACAGAATACTCTAGGGGAAAGAACACTAGCGTAAAGTCTTCATTCAAAATGTTTAGATGAATGAAAGGGTAACCTGGTGGGAAAGCAGAAAAAAATTCACTGAAAAACTGAATCTGAACTGATCTCTTCAGACCACTTAATTGGTGCAGTAGGAGAGATTATACTCTTTCTTTTCTTTTTTTTTTTTTTTTTTTTTTTTTATAAAGGCTAGATCTTGAGAGGTTCTGATCATTTTGAAATGCAGTTGTTCAGAGTTTCAGAGGTCAGATTCTGACAGGCTTATTTGCAGTGAAGAAACATCTTGTTTCTTGAGATGCTTCTAAAAAATCATTGGAATCACAGCCCAAGCAAAAAAGTAAGACTGACAGAATCTGGCCTTGCAAATTTAGTGAAAGCTCTCCATTTAAGTACTACTACTTTAACCAAGACTACACTGTTGATGTTATTAACCTTTCTTAAGACCTTTGAGAAGAGAAGAAACTCTGAAGGTGCCCAGTAATTTCAAGAGTATGTTATGAACCTCATAAAAGAGATCAATTTCAACAACAACCTGTCATCTCCTGGCATAAAAGAAATGAAATTGGAATAGTCCACTGTAGAGGTTGCTGAGGTTCCAGATAGTTCTCATGTAATTGGAAGAATTTGGCCATGATTGAAGCATAAATTGTGTGGATATTTTTGGTAAGAAGCTTGGCGGTCTCCTCCGGGGAATTAATTCTCCTCTGATGGATAAAATGACAAAGCTCTGTGTTATATTTCAGGAATCTTATTTCTGAGGTTCTTCTGTCTTATTGCAAAGAAGGAGCAATGTACAATATATCTGGTGTCCATTGTTGAAAATTCTTTCTTAGCTATCTGCAGTATGAAAAATGGTGACCTTACTCATGTAATCCATTTTTTCCACAGAAATAAATTTGGCTTTTTAATCATTAGAGGGAGTTAAATATATTTTTAATTATAATATTTCAGATTTTAGGACCTACCAGTCACTCCAGTGCCATAAGCAGTCATAAAGACTGTTGGGTAAATTCATCTTTGGGATTATAGTGTTACCTCTGTACAGTCTTGTGGAAAGGTCATGTTAAAGTATAAAGATGAAAAAATGGCTTTGGCTCTGTGCACTTCCGTCAAATGAAAATTGACCTTACTCAAAGGTCAGAACTGAAAGCCTGGTTAGATAATTCTGCGTGGATGGGGTTAAGAGCACTTCCTTTTCCTACTCATTTTTAAGAAATAAATGATCGATCATGTGGGAACTTAATCATTCCCCATTCAAATTTCATCCCACAAAGCCCATATTCACATCCTTAATGTTCACTTGATGTTTAATCCCACACTGAATTCAGTTGAGGTCCCTTCTCTCCAGACAACTGCACTAAAGCTGATGGAGATAGAACTGTTTTAATCCCAATTTCATTGAAAACCTTTAATAAACAGGAGTCAAGACCTTCTACTGTTATTTAAGATATGTTAAAAGTGAGAGACTGTTTGCCATCCCTTCACAAATTTAGCCTAATTTAGATCAACTTAATTGGAGTGACACTAGCTTTATTCTAGCATGAATAAAAGTAAGTCAGTGTCAGAAGATGGAGTTAAACTATGCCAAAAAGAAATAACATTTTTTGCCTTAGAGGCAGCTTCCAAAGCCTTCATTAACTTTGGAGACTTAAAATGCAAAAAAGTCTTTTTTGACGTTTTTGTGAAAGACACATTTGAACTGAACAGGAAATTATAATTTTGAGGGTGAAATTAAGAGTAAAATTCCTATTTTGAATTGTCTGCAGGTATCAAAATAGATAGAAAATACTTCTTTCTATTTCATTTTAAAATATCTAATATATTTTAAGATTCTAAGAATTTTTTATGTTATAATTACAGATTTTTGAAGATTATAACTACATAGTTATGATGCAGAAACATAGTGCATACATTTCAACAATCAGAATTTTTTTCTGATTGTTAATATGTACATGCAGTATCACTGTATTATCTACTGTAACTGAAATATCATATGAAGTGAGATCAATTTTATAAAGAACTACGTGTACATTTTTTATTTTCTATATCTTTCCACTTTTGTGTTTCAAGAAAACTGGACAACAACTTAAAGTTTGATATGTAAAATGGTTTGACTGGTTTTCCTCTTTAAATGTGGGTGTATCCAGCTGTTTATGTCAGTTAATTAGGTTAATACTGCAGTGAGGTACCTAAACAAGGAAGAAACTTGTGCCATTTATATGCCAGATAAGGATCTGGAATCCCTGTGTTCTATATTGCCAGATATCAAATAGCTTTTCAGCACAAGGATGCTTGCAAAAGTTGTCATATATGCTGAGCAAAGATGCCAATATCTTTGAGAGGGGTGAAGATGATTTCACATAAAGCTAAATTCTTCAAGGTTATTGGAAAATACTAACAGTAAAAATCACCGTATGGAAACAGTAGGGATTTATGCACAATATATAATTTATAATATGCTTTCTGTATTTAGAAATGTCTCATATATTTAATAATATTTCTTCTTCTAAAGGCCAGATACTCCAGAAGATTTAACAAGGAATGGCTTGGGTAACCCCATTCAAAACAAAAATGACTATGAGGTATTGAGATTGATTGATAGATTCCAGATGGGATTGATGGAGTCCAGAGCATAGATCTAATTGTTCCTCCTATTCAGTAATTAGGAAATACACTGTGCAGCCTGATATATGTAGGCTGCATTCCTGGATGACAACTGTCATATGAGAATGCACAAGAGAGTCCAAATATGATGAACCCAAATTCAAAGTGAAACGGTATTGTCATTTTTCCTTTTCTATCCCACTGCTTTTAGTTTTGCATTTTAACATGTTGGGGGAAAATAGCAAAATTAGATGAACATTGAATTTAGATTATTAAATACATGAACTTTTTCCCTGACTTGTATGATTTGAAAATCTTTTTTCTTCTTGTCCAGAAACATTAGGGAGTATGTGTTTTGAAAAAAGGGAAATAATTTTACTCTATATTCAGTCTCATTAAGTCTAGAATCATTTCAGTTTGGATGTGGAGGGGTAGCTGCATTGAAAAGTGAGAAGATAAAATATATTATAAGAAGATGTTCTAAAAAAAGACAACCTTAATGATTAACTGTGCATCATGTTTATCAGGTCTATTTGCTATTACGGGTCTATATTATTGGAAATGCAATATATTTGGTGAGAGTCTTTTAATTAGAGAGGTTCTAAAGGATCTGATCAATTACATAGTTTGTTTCAAAGGTAATACAAAGTTTTAAACAGCCGGATGGTGCTGTTATCTTCGGGGGTGTTTTATCTTAGTTATCTTTCTCTTTGTGCATATTATTTGTATTTAAATAGGTTGGAGGAAGAAGTTGCCTAAGTTAACAACAAAGGCTGCTCTGCTTCATTTGTTTTTTTGAAAGAGTTGCGATAGTGTGAGTAAACTAGGCTGGTCCTTTGAGACGAGCTGTGCCGTAATTCAGCTTTCTGCTTAAATAATAGCTGAATATTAATTAGTAGAATTTCTTTGCTCCTTTTGGATTTATCAGGAATTTAAGAGGGCCTAGCTATTTCCATTAACACTTGTTCTTCATTTTATATTTTGACATTTATTTAATAGGAAAAAATCCTTTGGAATATTTAAAAATTAATACGAAGCATTTAATCAGTCATTCAATTTTTACAATGACTTAAAATATTACTTGAACCTTCAAAATGAGTTTACAAGTACTATCTGATAGTTCACAAAGCAATGTAACAAAAATACCCTTTTAAAAAAACCATTTAAGCAGGTAACAACACATCATTTAGCTAAACACAGCATAACTACATGTACTTTACTGAATTACGATTTTTTAAGGTTTTATATGTATGTATCTTCTTTGAGCAAAGTGGACAGTAAATTAATAGAGGTAATAAGAAACAAATAGTAGTAAAAAGTACTGTGTCACATTTGCCATATAATTTTTGGAATCTGGAGAATGAGGCAAAGCATGTTAAAATTTATGCAAATCTTTCCAGGTTTGTCACATTTGTATTAGAAACAGGAATTTGATGATGAAAACTGTTGATGCAGCAAAACTGGAATTTTAGCAACACAGAGAACTGTAGAATATACATTATATAGAGAATCTTATATAGAAAGAAGTGAAAAAACCAGTGCTACTAAAAGAAAAGAAGTATTACATTTAGGAAAAAAAAATCATATAAATGTCTGCTCTTACTCAGGTGCTCATTTGGAAGGAACAGAAGAAAATATTTTCGTCATCAGGCGACTGAGACATCAACATCATTATAACCCATCACTGAAGAAGGTAGTGGAATTCCAATTCATAATTTGGGAAAGATTATCTCAGTTAATATCTTTAGAAAAAATGCTGGGAAATTACACCTCTTTTTTTTTAAGATGAGACTTGATAAATCAACTAAGGCACACATATTCATTTGTTACTATTATACGTAAAAGTTTATGATTTTCATAAAATGCAAAAGAACTTGAGATTCAACTGCAGTGTCATGTCACTGTGGAGTAGCTGATAGCCATGCCTAGTAGACATTCCTTGGTGCCTAAATATTTTGTGAAGCAAATGTAAGCTTAGTGTGCATTCCTTCGTAGGGCTGCTGGGAATCACAGTGAGCTCTGCAAATGCTTCTATAATTTAGCAGGGGTTTTGTAGAGAATGGTGCTCAAAGCCGACCTTTGAAATGTGCTAAATTTTTCAGTGCTGTCTTTTATGTGTAATTTATCACCACTGTGTGAAGAAGCTGCGTAGCACATCAGTTTTCAGTTAGTTGTGTGGTCTTCAATTGGACTATTCAGTGTTTGAGACATTATCCAATGTGCATTTTGTGTCTTGTTTCATCCTCTGCATCCTCAGCTTTTAAGTGGCTTGTTTCTTATGGAGTGAATTCTTATATGTATCTTAGTCCTCCCAACAATTCCTTTATGTAATTTCTCTTCACTTTCTTTTCTCTTTATCTTTTCTGAAGATTTTCTCCGTTTCTTCTCTTTTTTTTGTTATGTTTTTTAATGCCAAAATAAGATAGGTATTGCATATTCTTAATGGCCACCAGAACAATCTTCTGTTCAGAGACTTGGTTGGACACCATCTGCTTGTGGGAGGTCGTGAGTGGTTGCTTTCAAATATTATTTTTTTTCCCCTCTTTTCTTCACTTATTAAACTATCTTTATCTCAAGTCTCAAATTTTCTCATGTTTTCTCTTTGTTTTCTATACTCCATCCCACTGGGGTGCCAGTGGGTAAGCCAGCAGCGATATGGGTGCTGAGCCAAAGGTCAACCCACAAGACTTCATTGACTTTTTTGTAATATTATTATTTGTGAATTAATATGGAGCTTCAACTTATTAAGTAATAAAACTTAGTCCTCACTCTGCAAGAATCCAGAAATGCACCCAACTCCAAGTCTAATTTTGAGGGTTAGTCCAGGTGTGTAGTGGGAAGTAAAGGTGATTGTTTATATCTTTAAAATTAGGGACTTATTAAGTGTCTTGCTGAATTTTGCCCTAAGTAAGTATATTTTCCAGGACAATGCTGGAAGTGG
Source organism: Scolopax mira (assembly GCA_004320125.1). Lineage (NCBI taxonomy): Eukaryota > Metazoa > Chordata > Aves > Charadriiformes > Scolopacidae > Scolopax > Scolopax mira. The sequence goes on from BJBW01010730.1 coordinate 15,134, forward strand.
AATGTTTGTTACAGAATCTTTTGTTAGCTGCTTTAATGAGTTGCAAAATACACATGCATACATAAATATGCATGAGAAGAAATAATTTAAATCTTTACAAATGTGCTGAATATTTGCATGGTCATTAACAAATGAGTTCCAGACCCTCTATTGAAACAAACGTAAAAAACAACAGCAGCACTCCAATCTTTTTTCCTCTCTTATCTAGTAAAAGTGCACACTTCAAAATCATTAAGCTTCCTGTGTTAATATGGGACATACTGATCACGCTGATTTCCATAGACTTTAATAGGAGAAGTATGAGGTCCCTTTCTCCCATGTACCCGAATATAAATACCCACACAAACTTCTGATTTTCTAGGTGTTTCTGGATGTACAGATGCCATTTAAAATGTCAGTATTTACATGAAATAGCAGAGAACCAGCACGTTTCTGTCGTAGGAAAAGAGTAAATTGTCTCCCAGCATAAAAATAAATCAAATTATTAATCTCCTCTGTTGTTCCTCAGTACCTTACTGCAATTACTTCTTGAGCAACTTTCTTTAACTGATACTTCTATCTGCTTTCTCTGATGATTTGAGAGCTTTTGGACCAAAGGCTTAGATAAGCATATTAGAATGGAATCTGTAGATATATAAATAAATAAAACTACTTTTTATGGCTTATATTTCTGTTGGGAAGAAAATAAGATAAAGATGATGGTGCTGATATCACAAATCAAATAGTCTCCCTTGCTTTTTTTTTTTTATCATAAAAATGTTGCTATGGAACATTTGAGAAGGTATTCAATATATTTTAAATTCACCCACAGGTTAATAACGTGAAGTAAAATAAAAGCTGTAACTTACATTCTGCAGATCTTGACACTGCCAACATGACTTGAAAACCCTGGCAAAAAAGACTGTCCTCTCATTGAATTGTTTGGCTCATGTTTTATGCACAAGGATGCTCCGCTTCAGCATTTGGCACGGAAACCTTCCTGCTTCACCTCAGGGACAAACACATCCAGGACAACAGATGAAAAAGAAGAGAGTCCCACTTTCTGCTACAGTTTGAGGTAACCTTCATGAAACAGCTCCTGCAGGTCACAGTCTTAGTTTTATACCTGTCTGCAACTTTTTCTCCTTTTTTTTTTTTTTTTTTAGCAATCCTCATTGAAAGGTTTTTTGCCTTTTGGTCTAGAACAGTCAGTTGATTTCAGAAGTACTTAATTTATACTTTGGCAACTAATAATAGATTCCTTTTTCTGGCCTTTTGCTGACTGGATGATATTCAGCCATGGATTCTGGCTCGTGGCTTTTGGTGTTGCAATGGCTCAATGAAGCTGTCTATTTATTCTATAGATAGAATATTTCCATTCTTTAATGCTACAAACCCTACAAATCTAACGTCTGAACTCTTTATAATCTCCTGCATAAGTATTATAAATGTATAAACATCTTTAACGGTTTGGATATGAACCAGCAAAATTCATTAGAATTGTCACATGCTTGGTCCATGGTTTAAATCACTTTAAAAAGCACAAAAGCACTATCCTACAATGTAAGTTAAATACACAGCATAACTCCATCCTTAATTTTTCCAGTGTAAGATAGAAGTTTCTTGTTACCTAAATATAATTCTTCCCAATCTCTTTTCA
>BJBW01010731.1:5315-23966 GCA_004320125.1 Scolopax mira
CCCAGGGACCCTGTCCAAGCCTGTGTCCCAGCCTCTTCCACAAGCCCCAGAGCTGCTCCTCTGCCCTTCAGCACCCAAAAAACTTCCCTCTGGGCTTCCTCAGAGCTGACCCAGTTCACAGAGCTCAGCTGAAGCCTCGTGTTTTGACTACAGCTGGTCAAAGCTTACAATTAAGTGTAATCAAAACACCCTGTTTTTACCTCTAACCTGAGCTGTTTCACAGAGATGCCCCGGTTTGAACTCCTCTCTTAAGACAGGAAAGATTTTGATGTCTAGGATTTTTCCAAGCTGGAGCAACAGGAGATGCAGATACTCCAAACATTCATGTTTTTCCACTCAGCTGCCACCATTCTTCCAATTCTTTCTGCAAAAGCACTCAAAGGTTTGTTTTTAAACACAAAGCGCAGCAGAGAGCAGCGTCCTGGGCAGCTTTGCTTTGAACCCTCCTGGGGGGGAGCTGCTGGGAAACAAGTCCTGGAGCTAAATCCTCTGACTGGGGAGCTCAGAAACGGTTCCCAGGGTGGCAGGAGCAGGTTCTCATGGCTGGTTTTGCATTGCCTCACAGGAGGCAGCAGGACAGCTGTGCTGGGCAAGCCCAAAGGGACCATCACAGACCTCAACTTTGGGTAGAACTCAAGGGAAACCGAGATTTTTTTTTTTTTTTGGGGGGGGGGGGGGGGGAAGTAAACCTGTTTGCTCAGGTTTAACAAAAACAGCCCCACAAGCTCTCTTCTTTCCCCTCCCTCCCTCTCCACAAGGTGGAAAGAAAGAGGAGCACTGATACCTTTCAAGTGCAAGATAGAAAAAAAAATAATATATATATATATAGGCCAAAAACCTCCACCCTCTTACAAAAAACACTCCAGATGGGTGCCTCTTGTGAGCCACTTTGCTGAACCAGTTCTCTCCCAGACCCAGAGCTGGGTCATTTACCTCCATCAGCACTTGCAGCTGGAAAAAAAGGGGGTTATGGCCTCCCCTCTGCACATCCAAGGGGGAGGAGGGAGCCAATCCTCATGTTTATTTGTTGTCTGTACAAAATTCCTGCATTCCTTCCCTTGTTTACTCATCTGCTCTCAGAACATAGTCAGACCCCAGCAAAGGGCTTTCGGGGCATCACATTCCCCCACGAGCTCAGAGCTCTCGCTGGAGACCAGGACAAGCATGGAGAGGGAAGAGAGAAGCCAGTAAATGGGTGATTACAGAAGTAGGTTTTCAAGGTGGTTGGGCAACAAGTAGAAGGAGGATCAATTCTCTCCAGATCTGGTCTCCACAGAGGCACATCTCCACACCTAAGACCCTATTAAAGAGGGCACACAGATTTTCTCACCCTCTTCCCAACAATATGTTGTTGCACTCACAGCAGCAATAGTAACTCAGCCATGCCAGCCCTCCTCACATTGTCCCATGGACAACTACAAGTCCCACAGTCCCTGTGCTCCGGATCAACATCACAACCCACCTCATCTGAGATGTTTTGGGAGCAGACACAGAAGCTCCAGAGAGATGAAGGTACAAGGGCTTCACCAAGTCAGTACAGAAGCACAACTCATACTCCCTAAAAAACCACTTTGGTTTGGTTCTGACTTAGTCATACCTTGGAGAAACAGCCTTCACTCCCAAGTAGAACTCAGCTGGCTTCTTGGATCCCTGCAGGAGTCCACAAGGCTGACTTTGCAAGAGAGGAAGCCCCCAGATTAGGTGTGACTCCCAATGAAGGACAGGCCTTTGCCCCAGGACTAACTCATTAACTTATTAGCTCTAAACCCACAGGAAAATCTAACTCAGGTGTGAGGGGTCTAAATTCCCTGGTAAGTGCTCGAGACACACTTGTGTTGGGATGGGACTTGCAATGGGGATGCTCCCAACCACATCAGACTCGTTGTAAAGGGGACTGAGAACCTGCATCAAATCTGGAGTAAAAATAAATAGCATAAAATAACTTCACCTGGCTGTAGCCACTGCCTTTGACAACAAGGTCAACGCCAGGCACTGTCCCCATGACCAGCGAGTCCACAGAGCAGTCCAGCTCTACCCCAGACACACGTAGAACAGCAGGATGGATCCACCCCCCTACCAGCGAGATCGTTGGCCAATCAATCATTTACAAGCCAAGCACACAAGGTGGCCAAACAGAGCCAGGGCTTGGCCACTGCCACCGTCTGGGCGCTCAGAGCCCCCACACCTCCCCGGAGAAAGCCAGGAACCCTCGCTCCATCCAGCCTCACCTTCCACGCAGTGCTCCACCTCCTCCAGGTTGCGCAGCGTTATCCGCATGAGGCTGGAGTTCAGCATCAGCTCGTTGCGGTGGGCCGGCCACATGTACTGGGGGGCCGGGTTGACGAAGAAAATCCGCGTGTCCCCCGTCGAGACTTGGTTGTCACAGATTAAGGGGTCCCCGAAGCCGCCGATGACCACCTTGTTCCCACCATCCAGGAGGATCTCATGGGTGACGATGTCTTTGCCTTTCAGGTAACGCCAGACTCTCACCTTGAATGAGAGAGAAAGGGGACGTGAGACCATTTCCCAGCCACAGGCAACCAGCACCTGCTGGCCCAGTTCATTTTTATTGTGTTGCCACAAGATGCACACAGGAGAGGTCCAGGCTGGCAAAGGTTTCCAACAGAGCTAATTTCGTTAGCCACCCCTTTAAAAGCACAAAATGTGTGGGCAACAGGCTAAAGCACATACTACTCTTCCTGCCAAAGCTGCACCCAGCTCTCCAACCTTTGGTGCTCCTGCCAGCCTCGTGTCACAAGAGGTCCTTCAGCCACACAGGCTCTTCAGCAAGAGACAGAGACCCCCCCCACACATCCCCTTGTGTGTGCTCCCTCTTTGCGCCGGGAGGCACCAAGACCCAGGATTTGCCTTCTCTTCCCACCCTTCCTCCCTTGGAAGAAGCCTCCAGGCTCAGCCAAATCCAAGTGTTGTCACCAGCCCAGTTGCTGCTGCTACAGCCTCGAGATGAAGAGCTGCCCCACACCAAACCAAACCAAACCCTGCCTTGACTCACCTCCCCGGAGGCCCACGAAACCAAAACATCCCTCTTTCCTTCCTCTCCTCTCATCACCAACTCCGGGAAGGACTCGCCTTCCCCACCCCAAGTGCAAACACAGAGAGTAGTGATGCCCCTTCCCTTTGTTCGAGCAAGAACAACGGCTCCAGATAAGCTGCAAACACTTGGGGGCCACCAGCAGGTGATACTGCTAGCCAGAGACCGAGAGACCAGCTTCCTGCATGGCACAGGAGAGCCCAAATGGGCCAGCAAGGTGGTGGCTCCCACCTTGAGAGAGAGAAGCAGAAGCAACCAGGCAGAGGTGGGGTGGGAAAAGGGGCAAGAAGACCCCAGCAGCCTCCATGGCACAGCTCAAGTCAGCCCAGAGAGCTGCTCCAGAGCTTCCCTGGCAGCAGAAGGCTCTGCTGCTGTTTTGCCTCTGCTGTACACGACCAGCAGGACCAAGGATGAACTCATCAACCTTTTCCCTCTGATGTTGTTCTAACCTTTCGGCCCCACAACAGCCCTTCCAGTTGCCATGTGAGTGGCTGTGGCAGGGAACACTGCTCTCCAGCAAGGGACACTGGACCGAGCCAGGGGAAGCTGGTGGAGACTCAACCAGGACAATAAATTTATATTAAAAAAATTATTTATATTCTATAAACTTTAGAACAGACCTGTTCCTGCCCATTATTAATAAAGAATTCAAATTCATAGCACGAGATCCACCCCTGGTCTGGATGCTTGGGCAGAAGGGAGAGACAACTCACCTGCCATTAATCCTTCCCACATACATCATCTGGAAGCCCGACCTCTGCAGATGCTGGCCATGAGGTGAGGGACACGATGCAAGCCCTAGGAGGGGAGCAGGCAAACCACAGCCTTGCCAGAGGAACCCCCCCCTCCCTTCTACCCTCAGGCAGCATCATCCAAGGTGACAGACTCCAGCTGGTACCACTCTCACAGGGACATCCTGGGAGATGAATCCCGGTGGTGAAATGTATCAAAGGAGGAAAAAACATTTCCGAATGAAAAAAAATTAAAAAAATAAAATCAAAGCTTTGAAGAGAACATTAAATGGCTGGAAGTCCTCAATGAAGGAAAGGAAAGTTGAGGAGAGCGGTGTCCATCTGTGGGGGGAGCTCTGAACAGCAGCACAAGAACCTTAAAGAGGGGCAGGAGGAGGCAGGTGGGATGGGTGAATGAAATTAGGGGCTGTTCTGGCTCTGACACAGCACCAGTACCTTGGGGAGACCAAAGGCAGCGCAGACACACTCTATGTAGAATTGTCAAAGGCAACTTGTGTTCCTATAAATGACTAAAGAAAACCCTCTGTGGATTTGCTAAAATGCAGGGAAGATTTGGCAGCAGGAGCCAGTTTCCCTTGACTCATCCAAACTTCAGGAAGGGAAAAAAAATAAAAAATAAAAAAAATAATATCCAAGTCCTGGCCACGAGTTAGCGCTGCTCTGCCCCCCCTGCTGCCAGCGGTTCTAGAGCAGCTCCTTGGACCTCGCTGCTGCCCAAAAAAGGCAAGATTTGCACAGAACCACGAGCCAAACCTCTCTCCAGAGCCACGCTTTCTGCAGCAAGTTCTCCCCAAAGAAAGAAAACACCACGCAGGAGGGAGGCGCCAGCCCTCAAATGAATTTTTTTTACTGGACGTGGGACAGCGGGGACACATCTGATGGGTTAGAAATCCTCCTGCCGCCGCCGCAGTCCTCTGGCAGGGGAAAGATGACACAGGAATGGGGACAGCTCATCAGAGAGCTGCCTGAGGTTTGGGCTGGGAGCAAGGGCGGGCTCCCTGGCAAGGCTCTATTACCCTGACCGCAGGCAGCCCCGGCCTGGCATGCTCAGAGCGTGCTTTATCATGCTCTCCTGCCAGCATCTCCCCTCCTACCGCAGTCACCTGCATTCCCCAGCCGTCTCCACCGCCCCGAGAGAGCACTTGAGCCCGCCGTGCCAAGCACCACAGTGCTCCTCGGAGATAAGGGGGCTCTCCAGCCCCTCTCCGAAACAGGCAGGCACGTTAGGACCCTTTGGCAGAGCGCGATTCCCAAGGGAAGGCCAGGGGAGGAGGAAGGATGCTCATAGGGAGGTCACCAGGGGTGGCAGGGGGGGGTCGCACTACAGCTTCTACGCTTGGGAAAGGGGTTGGGGTGGGGGGACACCTTGTTCCAGGCAAGGAGGAAAGCACAGAGCAGATGTTATCTCGTGCTAAAGTGCACCATTTTGATAATTATCCACAACTGCAGCTCACCCACCTCTGCCTTCAAGTCTATCACCATCTGGGCTTCTTTTGAGACCATCCAGAAAGACTTCTACTGTTTGCCACATATCTCCACGGCACTACTCAGCGCCTACAGAAGACACACACCAAGACCTGACACTGCAAAGTTCAAAAAAGAGGGTAAAAAAAACCACGTCAGGGGCTAGGGGGAACCGCAAGTCTCATGACCTCTAATCAACCTTGTAACTTTTTGAAGCCCAAAGTCCTGAATTTCGTGGGGTGGGAGCTCAGCACCATCTCAGTCCTGAGCAAGAGGCTTCAGGGTCCAGACTGACTTAGAGCTGAACTTCCCATGCTCTGTCCCTACCGTGATTAGAAGTAGGTACCTACAGGTCCTGGGCAAAGGGAACTGGGCCATCCTCACCACCACAGGGACAAGCAGGCTGTGGCAAGTCCCTCCTGCTCACTGTCGGAGACCAGCACAAAATTCACCTGCCCAGCAGAAAAAAGGGAATGAATTTAGTGTTGCTTGTACTCTACAGGTGCAACTAAAGGTTAAGAACAAAGTTTAGGAGAGTGTCTTGTTTTCAAATCACACCTTCTCCTTCAGGTGTAGTATTTGCCAGACACAGAGAAGGACTCAACTTGATGGGTCTCAGCCCAGCAGGTCCTGTGACCCCAACAGCAGCCTCTGTACCTCAGCAAGGTGAGCCCTGTTCTCCTGCATACCCGAGATCAAAAAACCACCCCAGGTGTAAACACCACTGTGACAGCTCCTCTTTAGAGGCTGCACATGCCCTACCTGCCCCAAGACAGGGAGACGTTCATTAGAGATGTGCTCACATGCTTTCACACTCATTTATCTTCCACCACGAAGGGGGAGAGTCAGCTCCCCTTGGGCCAGTGCTTCTCAACGCCACAGCAACCAGAAGACAAGCAAGAATTCATACACCGGCTACCTAGAGAAAAGGAGGCCGAAGGGAGACCTTCTTGATCTCCACATCTCCCTGAAAGGAGGGTGTAGCCAGGGCGGGTTGGTTTCTTCTCCCAAGTCACAGGTGATGGGACAAGAGGAAACAGCCTCAAGTTGCACCAGGGGAGGTTCAGATTGGATATTAGGAAAAATTTTGACACTGAAAGGGTTATCAAGCCTTGGAATGGGCTGCCCAGGGAAGGGGTTCAGGCACCATTCCTGGAGATGTTCAGAAGACAGGGTTGTCATGGTGCTGAGGGTCATGGTTTAGTGATGGTTTTTTGTCAGGGTTAGGTTGATGGTTGGACTAGATGATCTTGAAGGTCCCTTCCAACCTAGATGATTCTATACCATCCCTCCCCATATGCTTCAAGTCTAAGCTGCTGGGCTCAGGGGGGAAAGATGATGGGCAGAGAAAGCAACACCCATTCCCGCCTGAGAAGAACCTGCTTGGTTGCACACAGCGTGAGCTCTTTTCTCAAGAGAGAGAGGGATGGCAGTCAACCAGCTAACAGAGGGAGCTTCAGATGGCAGGGAAGGGTAGCTGTGACAGGCAGCTTCCCTCCCTTCTGATCTTACAGGAATCCCAACATCGACAGGGAGACATCTGCTCCACCATATGCACCCCAGGCAGCCCCCCCCCTCTTCCTCTTCTTTTTCAAAGAGCCACCTGGGAGGATGGCACCCCAGGTGAGCCAGGAGGCAGGGTGCTAAGGAGGCACAGCTTTAGCAGAAGCTTCCCCCACCCCGGGGGACCAGCTGGGTCTCCAGCCCTTCTGGAGGCAGCACAGCTCCCTCGTGGTTCCCCACAGTCAAGTCCAGACACCTTCCTCCAGCCCCACCAGCTCCACCTCCTCTTCCTTCGGCAGCGGCCCCCGGGGCAGGCGCTTGCTGCAAGGTGAGGTGCAAAGCAAACCTGGGCAAAAAAAACCAAACACAAACAAAAAACCCACCAGGAATACAAAGCAGACAAAAAGAGGAGGAAAAAAAAATAAAATAATCATACTACAGGAGGCAGGCAGAGAACACAGCCCGAGGCTCCTGCTGAAAGGCAGCAGTGGGGCATTTTCACAGCTAGGTCTGAGGCAGAGGGAGAAAGGCTCAAGCCTACCCTCTCTTCTGAAGCAGATGGTAATTTGAGTTAATTATCCCGGCTGCTCTAGTCATACACCTCAGAGCCAGGCCACAGCCTTCACAAGCAACATCAGAGTCCACCAGCTTTCTCCCCCACCCTTATCCTCCATAATGAATGGATGTGAAGGCACCAAAGACCAAGCAATTACCTGTAGGGCATCCCATTCATCATCACACACAATTAAGACTTTGTCACCAGTGACTCACCGGCTACATCAAGGATTGGGGAAGAAAAAGGAGAGAGAAAGAGAGAAAAAATTAGTCTGGAACCCAGTTCCAAGAGGTCCCTTCCCTCTAGCAGACTCACTCTTTTGCCAGCGAGCACATAAAACACTGGATTAAGGCTGTTTTACAAGACTCCTGGCAGCTACAGGGAGGTAGAGTGAGAACAGCGAAGACTTTATTTAAGCAGAGCCTTGCAAGGGTGTGTGTTAAGTGTAGCACAAAACCAGAAAGTAAAAGGATTTTCCAACATGCCATGGGGGTCCATCCTACCATAGGGAATGGTATCACCTGGACAGACATGCACAGTGCCCCCAAAATTCCTGCCAGGAAGATGCTTCGAGAACTGCCAGGCTTGGTCTCATGAAGAAAGATGAGAAGATAGAGCTTGGTCTCTTTGGGAGGAGAGCTGTCACTTGGGACAGAAGGAAAAAGGGTCACCACGATGCTCTGCTTGAAGCTTCACAGGCGGCTCTGCCAAAGCCTTCCCTCCTCATCACACATTGTCCCTCTCCCCTTGTCACCTTCTGTGCCTTTCCCCAGCAGAGCACCAAACCTACCTCCCCCAGCAACTTCCACATCCAACCCCGGCTGGAGAACAGCTGCCGTTACCCCCCAAAAGAGGGGCTCTATTGTTTGGAACAGGATCCACATCCTCTACAACACTTCCTATAGCACATATAGAACCTGCATTTGTCCTATAAATAGGTGTTCCCTTCATAAATATCAGGTCAGACCAGAATAAAGCACACCGGAGGACTCAAAAGCAGGAAGGGACAATGCCACCAGGCAGGCTGTAGATAGGATGAAGCTTGGGAAGAAGAGTAAGCCCAGCACCCTGGTTCCCACCTCGAACCCCTGGGTGAAGCAGCACCCATCAGCCAGTTTCAACTTCAGGAGTTCTGTCAGCCTGTTCTTGCTTATTATTAATCTCCTCCAGCAGCACACGAGTGGCTGGTAGCTATTTAAGGGCGTTTATCTAACATTAACTTCACATTTTCTTCTGGGTTGTAATGTGCTTATCTCCCTCTATCAAAGGCTTCAGCTGGGAGGGCTTAGAGTTTAATCATGGAGAACAATACAGTAAAGCAGCACTCGCAGATATTCCCATGCCCACTCCCTCCCAGAGACCACCCAGCACCAATAACACTCACTGTTTTATTTTGGGTGTGGGCTCCAGGGAACTCCCACCGCACACTTGGCCCTTGCCTTCCCTCTTCAGATAAAGAAGAGCCCGACAGAGAGATAAGCATGGTATTTGGAGGTAACCCCAGGGCCTGGTTACCGGAGTATGACAGCGAGGAAGTGGATGTTGAGCTTTCTCAGCAGATCCTGATGCTGAGGAGGAATCTGATTATGGGCCTGGAGCATCCCCCTTATGAGGGGAGGCTGAGGGACTTGGGTCTGTTTAGTCTGGAGAGGAGAAGGCTGAGGGGGGATCTGATCAACACCTATAAATACTTAAAGGGAGGGTGTCAGGAGGACGGGGCTGATCTTTATTCGGTGGTGCCCAGGGACAGGACAAGAGGAAATGGGCACAAACTTGAGTATAAGAAGTTCCACCTAAATATGAGGAGGAACTTCTTCACTTTGAGGGCAGCAGAGCCCTAGCAGAGGCTGCCCAGGGAGGGTGTGGAGTCTCCTTCTCTGGAGATCTTCAAGCCCCACCTGGATGCTGTGCTCTCCTGAGTGATGTGCTCTGGGCAGCCCTGCTTTGGCAGGGGAGCTGGACTGGATGATCTCTAGAAGGTCCCTTCCAACTCCAACAATTGCATGATTCTGTGATTGAGCCATGTCCAGGGCCCTTAACCCACCTCCCCACCAGTGGCAGAGGCTGGCTGGGACACCCTCATGACTATTAACACTGATGGACAGAGCAAGTCACTCGACAAATCTCTTCTCCAAATTAATCCAGGGTCGATCGGTGGAATCTCCTTCTCTAGGGACATTCCAAACCTGCCTGGACATGTGCAACCTGTTCTGGGTGGACCTGATCTGGCAGGGGGGTTGGACAAGATGATCTCCAGAGGTCCCTTCCAACCCCATGGGATTCTGTGATCCCTCCTGCACCTTGGCTCACTCCGGCTCCTTAGGGCACCAGGAGCCAGCAAGTCAGGTTCAATGCCCAAACTGCCTGTTTGGAATCTAAGGGCTTGGTAAAAAAAAGAAAAAACCCAACCAAAAGAAACCAAAATACAAATATATCTAACCCAGCATGAGCAAAATCCACAGTGATTATCAATATTTTGAGAGATCTTAGGGTGAAACGGGCCAACAGCTGCTGCAAAGCCACGTATTGAGAAGTCACGAGCATTACGCCCTGCTAAGTCACAGTTGGGAGACATTTACCCACTTTCAGGTCCTTAAGACACTCCAAGTCCCATTTCAAAGCTTTCCCCACCCCACCCCCCCGCAAACACACTATGAACATACCATAAAAATGTACATGCTGTGGAGCTAAAGGGACTGAAGAAGTGCTGCTCTAAGAAAACTGCGAGATGTCACAGCGGAACCGGGGCAGCCACCAGCACTGCCACAACCAGATGGGACAGGATGAGCACATCCACACAGGGCAGGAGAGAAGATTTTTCTCCTTTCACTTTCTTTTACAGGACTCTGGGAGCGGAAAGGTACCTTGGGACCAGGTTCTGGCCTTCAGGTGCTGCTATGAAACTAAAAATCCCACCGTTAACTCCAGAGTAAGCAGCACGAGCTTCTCCCACAGCATTGCTCAGGGAGAGCCAGGACAGAGACTCCCTTCCCAAGGTGTCCCAAATAAAGCCACCACCCCACAAACCAGGTTTCTTTCCACACTTTGCTCCCTAGCTGCTCTCCCTTGGACTCGACTGCATCCTATTGAAGGCAGAGATGCTGAGCAAGCAGGATTTCCCATCACAGGAAAAACCTTTTTCCCAGCCCAGGCTCTCGCTCGGATGCAGCAAGACGAAGCCTGGATCCGACCCTGGGCCAGACACCGTGCTTGCAGTGTGAGCAAAGCAACCCATCTCTTAAATGAGCATTTCTGCCTCATTACTAGCCTCCCTGGACCACCTCCTACCCCCTTGCCCCAGCCTCAGGTGGCCCGCATCCACCCAGCCATATGGGCCCCAAGCTGCCGCAGGACTCCCGGCTGCTGGCAGCAGCTGATTAGTTTTCTACGTAGCACCCGGGATGTGCCAGACACTTTGCAAACATACGGCCCCTGCGCTAGCCCGGAGGGGCTGTGATTTAATTTACCAGAGCTGGGTACAGATTGTACCACGCAGCATCGCACGGGGCAGAGCGGTGGGGAGCGTGCGTGAAGCAACGGGCACCAGCTGGACAGACTGAAGCTTTTTTCTTTTTTTTTTTTTTAAAAAAAAAAACAAAACACCTAATTTATTGGGCTGAGAGATGCTCCAGAAGAGAGGGCATGGTATGAAAATAAACCTTCCTCTCCCACCAACGTGCTGCCGCGCATCACCCCAGGCCCTGCTTTGCACTAACCACAGGCAGGAACCGCAGTAGTTTTGAAGGATGGGCAAAAGAGGGGATAGGAAAGGGGGAGAAGAGAGGATATATATAAAAAAAAAACAAAAAGGCAATGTAGCAGCATGTCCTTGCAAGTGAGATTCCTGCCCCGGGAAGGGTTAAGCCTTACAGCACGTTTTCTGACAACCAGGGGGATGGTATTTCAGGTTGCTCAGTACTTTAAGGTCTCACAGCTTGGAGAGGGGGGGAGAAAGTAAGCAAAAAAAAAAAAACCAAACAAACAAAAAACACAAAACCATAGCCAGAGGCCAGATTGGTAGTTAAACAATAGCTTGAGCTCGAGGAGCTCAAGATGCTGCTAAAGTAAAGAGGGAGCTGCAGGGAGAGCCAGCGAACACCTTCCCCGGCAGCCCCAGCCCTGGCGGAGCAGAAAGTTGGGAGCCAGCTCCGCATGATGGAAAAGAGGGAAATGCCCATAAAAAGCAACCTTGAAGAGATTCCCCTCCGCACAGCTGTGGGAGCTCTTAAGCAGGATTGGGGGGGGGGGGGGGGGGGGGGGGGGGGGGGGGGGGGGGGGGAGAGAGAGGGGGAGAGAGAGACAGACTCCGCAGGCTAAAAATACATAATTACACACCAAAGCTCCGGTACAATAAAAACCACACGCCGCCCGCCCCAGAAAGCGCCCGGTTGGGAGAGGGGGGGGATGAAAGTTTCTCTCCCCCCCCCCGCCTCCCCCTTCCCCATCCATCCATCCATCCATCCCAGCCCTTACCTTGCAGGAGTAGGTGTGGTGGACGGGGTCCACGTTCATGATCTCCTCCACCGTGCCCGTCAGCACCACGTTGGCCTCTTCCTCCCTCCGTTCCAGCTCCCGTTCGGGGCAACCGGTCCCGCCGCCGCCGCCCAGGGCTAGCCCTAAGAAGAGGGCTAGTAAAGCCCGGGCTACCGCCGCTCTCCCCCCCATTAGCCCGGCCGAGCCGCGGCGGATCGGCCCAGCCCCGGGGCAAAAAAAAAAAAAAAAAAAAAAAAAAATTCAAATCAAAATAAAAATAATTTAAAAAAAAAAAAGCCCGACGGAGCGGGCGGAAGACAAAAGCCAAGCCCCCGCTCGCAGGCAGGGCTGGCGCAGAGAGAAGGGCTACTTTTGTTCCAGGAGGTGAAAAAGGAGGAAAGAAAGAGAGGGAGGGAGGAGAGGAGAGGGGAGGGCAGAGCAGGGGAGGGGAGAAGGAAGAAAATCCCAAGAGGAGGAGGAGGAGGAGGAGATATCTCTCCCCCGAAGCCGCGGCCGGGGAGAAGCGCTGGGTCCTCTGCTTTGCCCCTGTAAGAAAGCCCGCAGATTTGCATGCGATCTGAATTGCTGATAAGGAGGGAGAGGGGGGGGAGAGAGAGAGAGAAAGAGGAGGGAGAGAGAGGAAGGGAGGGAGGAAGGCAGCCGGCTCTTGTTGCAGCGCCGCCGCGGACGCCACCCCCAGGAAAGGGAGCCCGCATCAGGTTAATGGATAATCAGCGCGCCAACGTGAGGAGACTTTTAAAGGTGTAGGGACCCAGCCTGCCTCCCCGCCGCCTCTCTGTGTTGTGTGTCTCCCCCCCAGCCCTGTCCCGGGGTCCCCCACCCCGTCCCTGATCGGGCATCCCCCCCCCCCGCACCCGCGGGGGATGCGCGGGGCTCGGCGGGGATGCGGTTGAAGGAAGGGGGGGGGAGCCCGGTGGTTTCCCCGCATCCCTCCCTGCCATCCCGCCAGCTCATCCTTGGCATCGCCGAGGTGGGGGGGGTGGTGGGGGGGTGCTGCCAAGGTTGCTGCCCCTTTTCCCCCTGGGCCCGCAGAGCTCCCACGAGTGCTCCATCCCGGGACAAACTGGGTCACCCACGCCTGCTCCATCCCATCTCCTCCATTTCCCAGGGGGAGGTGGCACTCGGGGGTTCCCACGCTTTGCCCCCACGCAGGTCAAAGCCACCCTCCCGTGGAATGGCCTGTGTCTGCCCCTGGACCACCGCGACCTCCCGCCCTGCCTCTCCCCGGGGACTGGAGGGGCGATTTTTCCAGATGTCATGTGCAATTACCACAAATATAAAATGAAAAGTTAAGTGGCACCAGGGGAGGGATATTGTTTCTCCCCTCCATAAATTAGCCATCCCCCGGAGGCATTTTACAAGGCTGTTTTACTTGATCGCCCTAAACAAGGCATGTTGGTGACCCAGGGTTGAGTAACCAATGCCTGGGTGAAGTTTAACCATGCTGATGCCACCGTAGAGAAGATGAGGTGCCCCGTGTCGTTCTCTGATGAGCTTGTGTCAATGGACAGCATCATCCTGATCCTGCACTGTCAGGCTCTGCAGATGACTGTCCATCCTCTTCATCATCTGAGTTTCGAGCTCTTTGTGCTATTTGCTCCTGCAAATGTGGATGTGCCAACCTTTTTTTTTTCTTTTTTTTTTACCTCTCCCCTGGAACATAAACAAAAATGAACTACAAGAGAGGAATAAATGAATCTTACTGAGTGTTCAAAATGCTGGCCAAGCCTACCTTCTACCCCCAAGGGCATGAAATCCCAGAGGTGGTATAGTCTGTCTGGAGGGATCGCAACCACTGTGGGTTTTACAGGGAAGTCACACTGGGCATATTCTGCCTTAAACTCCACACTTGATATTTCCCCACTGACTTTGGTCTCAACAAACAACCCCCCCCTCGCCCTCTCCCAGGTCCCCTTCTGCTCCAAGCTTCAACGTCTGTCCCGTAAAACTAAATTCCAAGTTCCTGTAGAAACCCCAGGGAGGAACAGGTCCCTGTGCTCACCCCTGTCCCACGGGGCAAAGGGACCCAAAGCAGGATACACAATGGCAGCTTTTCTGCCTGTGCCAAGGGGAAAACTTCACCCAAACGTGTGGTTTCTGGCTGAGGGGCAGGGGAGCAGCGTCCAGCTGCGGTGGGAAGGCTCCATCACAAGCCAAGAGCAACGCGGAGCCCAGGCTGTCACCGTCAGACGGCAGAGCTTCAGCACAAAGGACTCCTTTATTACATGGCTGCTATTATAAACTCAGGCAATCAGCTAAAAATATTTCGGGGCCTGGCAGATAATTTTTGCTATTTTAATTATTAATTTTTATTGTGCTCTTCGAGCGCCGGCCGACTGTAAATCACAGCAACAACCTCCGGTGAAGGTGGAGGAGAGCGGCTGTACCGTTCCTTCTCCCACACTCCACGAAGGGGAGAGGGGGAAGAATTATTTACGCCGTGTTTGTACTATTTTCTGTTTGTTAGTTTTCTCCTTCCAGCCCCACCCCGCCATCTGCTTTCCAAGCTGTGAAGGGAAAAAACAGATTTTGCCAGCTTTTCTGATGTATTTACCCCTCTACGGTCAGTGCTTTGAGTGGATTTACTCGGCTTTGTAGCAGAGGTGGTGTGTGTCCCCCCCCAAGCATCTCAGCTTCCCGTGAGCATGTTTCATAAAGCTCCTGAGGAGAAGGCAGTTGGGTTTTTCAGCACCAAAAATCACTGGGAGGGGCAAGGTGAGCTGGGAAGTGACAGGGAGCTCTGCATTGCCCTGCTCCGCCAGGGCCTGCCTGGAGCATCACCCCGAGGAGAGCCAAGAAACGGGTCGTGCTGTGGGAAAACCCAACCAAACTATTTGGCAAATCAGCGCACAAAATAAATAGCCCACGTAACTGACCAAAACAAAAAAATATCCATAAATCACCTGGGGTTTGTCCCGGCTCCTTACAAACCAACTATTGTAAACCTGGGGCTGGCAAAAACTTCCCTTGAATTAAGTGAAGCGGCTCTGTCAGGCCCTGAAAAAAATCAAGAGGTCTTGGAAAACTGGCAGGGATTTACACAGAGTTTGCTTTCTGACACCTCTGCGCGCGTTGGGCTGGTGTTTCTGTGATTTCCTTGCAGGAGTGGGCTAAAATTTTGAGGGAGAGGAGAGGTTATGGAGGAAAGAGGAGAGGAGATGGAGGAGAGAGAGGAGATGGGCGAGAGAGCAGAGGAGAGAAGATGGAGGAGGAGATAGAGGGGAGGGGAAGGAGAGGAGACTATGATACTTTGAATTAGGTGGTCACAGCAGCCAGTGGTTTCTCCAAAAACCCCCTTGACGTCGTGAGACCATTGCTAGTGTTGTCAGGCCGAGCAATGCTGACCTTTAGACACCTGTTTAGCTCCCAGCCCTCGGCAAACTCCGGCGTTGTCTGTGGCATTTCTTACACATCTGAAGTTCACCGCCCAGGAAAGGCTTGGTCTGAGCAGGGCTCTTCCCTCCCGCAGCAGCAGCTGTCACATTTTTGACAGGACTGTAATTTTTTTCATGCCCTTTGAAGATTTTTTTTTTTTTTAATTTTTTTTTCCCCCGATTTAAACAACTCAGGGCGCAGGCAAATGAGCTTCCTTCAGGTCGGGCTGAGTAACTCTGCGAAGGTCTCTCATTTATGGGGAGTCATTGCCTCCTCGGGATGACTGTACGGACACTCCTGCTGCACTCAGCAGTTTCGTGCCAGCATCTCTCTGCCGTTTGACCCCAGAGCACTTCCCTTTCAAGATATTTTGTTATCACGGCTCTCAGCCACGGCTGTTGCACATGTCATACCTTCATTCTCCAGCTGCTTCCCTCGATGGGCAGGTGCTGGCTGAGAGCAGATCCTTTAAGGTGTATCGGGTCAGGTATTTAAAAGTCACCACAATACAGGTAACCATGGGGTAAATACCTCTCTCTTCTCATCCCCCAAGTGCAGCCGGGGGCCGAAGCAGAGCTCTTCATTCACGCCGCTACGCCACGCATGTCACAGCAGGAAACCCGCAAGATTTTGGGCCAAGCCTTCAAAGCAAATAAAAAGACCTGGGTGAATACCCTGGCAAAGCAAAAGAGAGAAATACTTCCCCCCCGGGTGAGAAACAGCATCCCTGTGTGTCGTGGACAGGGTGATGGACTTCCCTAGTTAGAGCGAAGCAGTGAGATATTTATTCAGGTGAAACAGTGATTTAACAAAATCAGTAGCAAGTGCGATAAAACCAGTAGTAAACGTGATAGTGTTTTACGAGATTGGATGTCAAGGTGCACTCTGTTATTTACTGCAGAGAGGACAGGGTCAGACACGCTGTCAGGGAGACCCTCCTGTTGAGTGAGGAGGTTCAGAAAGGACCCCATGGTTTCTAAACTCCTTCTCAGAGAGGAGTCCGGGTGCGGCTGAACCCAATTCTAGTCCCAGGCTCGGTCAGCAGTTTATGTCTAAAGGATTATATATGTGCAATCAACCCTTTATATCACTTAGCTAAGATGTCAAAGTTTAGCACGTTATTAGTCACTCACCAAGAATCTGTTGCGATGAGGAAGCTCTCAACCTTGAGGAGCAGAACCTTCAGCGAGCGTCTTCACCCTGGTGTGCAGCCACTGCCATCCAGGAGAGCTCACAGGGCTATGGGGCTGTCCCCTAGTGATAGACTGAGATAATTAACCTATAATCATATTCTCACGGGAACAAAATGTCTAGGTCCCCTCTCCGGACAGTGTTTTGGTTGTGTTGCCAAAGTCCAGGTGCAAGTTATCACAACTGCTGTTGTGATGGCCACGGTGGCCATGGCTCCAGCAGGAGCTGGGGGCCAGGGAGGGAAAGGGTGTGAAAACCAGGGAGAGCACACCACCACACCATCCCAGCTTGGGATGGCCCTCCATTTCTTCCCTGGCTGCCTCTTTTTCTGCTGTTTTTTTTTTTTCTTCTCTGAGGCTCTCCATCTCTGATAAGCCCCAAGATATGTTTTAATGTGGTTTCTTCCCCCCCCCCCCCCCAACCCCTTTTCTCTTTTAAGTTAATCCCTCTTGGTGGTTCCTGACATTGTCAAATGGTTTTTGTGTACTGTCAGAAAAATCTCTTGATGTAGCTACAGAGCAGCTGCTAACAAGTTGCCCCTGGGATCCCGCATCTCTGAGGCTGTCTGCCTGTATAATGATTTTTCAAATAAGTAAATCTATTAATGAGATCTCAGTGGGCACGGGGATGAGGGAGCGGGACCCGCACAAGAGGGACCAGCAGCAGGTTCCCCTTGGGCCAGTGCAGCATCACAAGGAGTGTGGGGGGGGTCACAGGGAGGTACAGGCAGCGGTGGGGGACACAAGTCACTCGGACCAGTGGCCACCACCACCTGCAGCCCAGGTACACGGCAGTGACATGTTTAGCCCTTTCCCCTTAATCACAGGGGGAAAGCAAGGAATAAACAGGAATCTGGCACATGCTGTAGATAAGATTCAAGACAATTTCAAGAAGTCAGCCTCTTGAATCTGTACTGAATTAAAAAAATCAGAGCTAATCTTCAGGATTTGTCCGGTTTGCCCCAAGGTTTAGGAGCTACTCGGATCCAAGCTTTTCTCATCCTAAACCTTCGGGTTTTAATGCAGGAAAGTATGATGAGATTTGCACACCTTCCCACGGCTCCTGGAGACAGAGGAGTATAAAAGCCCAAAGCAGTGAGTATCACAAACGCTGTGATAAGAGGTTACAAGGAATTCAGCCTGGACACATCAAACCTGGTTTATGATGGAGATGAAGGGCTGCACGGGGAGGTGGCCTTTTGTGCCCATATAGGGGTAGATCAGCTCTGGCTAGATCCAAGGGGGAAGCTTCCAGCTCACAAAGATGGGCTTGGTTTAGCATCAGGAGAGGGCCAGGGCATCATCACAGCACACACACACACACACACACAGAGAGGTGCCATCTCGCTGTGCTTTCAGTGGCTGTGAACCTCCAGCATGGTTTAGGACTTAACCTAGCAACCCCTCAGCTTGGGGGCAAAAGCATCCAGTGAACCACAATGACTCTTTTAATTAAATTTAAAATAAAATTAAAAAAAAAAAGGAAAAAGAGGAAAGAAGAAAAAAGAAAGAAGAAAGAAGCAGAAAGAAAATTCAGCGTGAACTTCAGGGCAAATGATCCTCCATTATCAAATCCCATCTTAAAAAGTGCATGGGGCTAATTGAATTACTCTTGCTGGATTTCTATGTAGCCATGAAGGCTTCTTAATGTGGATTGATAGCATAAATCTGTTCTCCATTGAGGAAAAAGTGAACGCTGGCCCCTGACATCTATCTTTCTTTCCAGAAATCCCATCTAACTGGACGTCTCCCTAGGCCACTTCCAAGAGAAAGATGTCTCCATCCATTACCCCTGACACGCAGCAGCAAAAGGAAGTGAGGTTCGTTCACATCTAATTACTCCCATTCCTGGATTTATTACAATCATGCCAGGATTAATTGAGAAAGTAAAAATGCTTAGTCGGGTGATCAATCTTCTCCGAGTTACTTACCTTGTCACTCGCTAATAACTGTAAAATAAAAATGCCCCTCTTTGCTGCATCTCAGCAAATGGATTTCTCTAATACATGGCTAGGAATCCTTAAAAGGCATTTGAAAGCAGCAAGGAGACAAATTGGATTAGCTGGAGAGAAAGTGCAACCAAAGCATTTTTTTCATGACCATAAAGCAAAAATTTCAGCTTCCCAGCCCTCAGGTGGCGACGCAGAGATGGTGCCCACCCCCGTGACAGACTCGGGGACGCTGGTGGTGGCACCAGCACGGTGCCCGGGGCGGCGCTGGCAGGAGCTAATGGGGCAGGGGGTCATGGATACAGTGATGGGGGGG